>BGNK01001977.1:103188-118649 GCA_003297005.1 Symbiodinium sp. clade A Y106
CATGGGGGCCAATGTAAGCTCTAACCGCAGGGTAGATAGGGATACTGTTGTTTAGGAACAGGAGTCAATCAAGGCCCCTGTCACTCATATGTATTGCTGGGGCTTTGATCTGAGACTACGGTGAAGGCTATTTTGGGGTTGCTACTCACACCCATATATATCTTCCGGTATTCAGACAGAAACTTTCATCGTTTATCATCTCTCGGAGTATCTGCGTGAAGCGTCGCAACGAATTGAACATGAAGCCGGCTGCCGTCATACATATGCTCTCCCCTCGNAACTTCAAAATTGGATCATACACCAGAAGCCCACACGTAGGAGGATTGGCGACGGTATCGCGGCACCCCGCGGTAGTTCATGCGGGGGGGGGTTAGCATATATATATATATATATATATATATATATATGTATGTATGTATGTATGTATGTATGTATGCATATCAACAGTTTAGATTGAAACCTACAGTTTACATTTTACATATTTGCATAATTACTTTCTATATATACACACAGAAAGGTGTGCGTGTGTGCGTACATATATATATATATATATTACATATTGCTGTATGTTGCAAGAGAGGCACCTCGCTGACTTCGTCCGGCGTTGGTCGGCCGACAAGGTCGATGCGCGAGTCTGCGGCACCGGCGAGCTTTGCCCTGCAGTAGCATATGGGAGTTTCCGAACATAGGGGACCCGAATAGGGTGCCGGGTACCATAAGGGTTCCTTTAAGGGGTCTGTAAGGGTTTCGGGTTTAAGGGTCCATATGAGAGATTCCGAAAACATGGAACCCTACTATAGTACCCTAAGTAGTAGGATCCTTATTATGAGAACCCCAACATAAGGTACCTCCAATCTTGGGATACTCCCATATGCGTATTTACACACCAAATAAAAGGCACAGCACTGTTTTCTGTGCATATGAGTGTCTGTATATACAACCTACTATGAACGCAGATGCATGTTTTGCAAAGCACCAACAAGTAACTAGCCCTACAAGGGGCTGTTGAAACTCATTCTGCAGACTACGTCTAGTAGACGGACACGGTATCCTTGAAGGACACAGGGGCTCTCAACCCTGAGCACTGAAGGCTGAACAACCTTGCCATCCACCAAGGTTTGCTATATGGGTGGTTGTCAATATTGGGGTCCATTTTTGAGTCCTTATTATAATACGGCACCTGGATCCCAAAAAGCGACCATAATTTTGACAACCACCCATATGTAATTACTGGGTTTGGGGTTTAGGGTGTTGTAGCTCCCACCCTCTGTTGTTAGGGTTCAGGATTTTATGGTTGAGGGGGTCCAGCTGGGGACACTATCGCTTGTGGGCGTGAGCTCACATGCCTGCTGTTTGAGGCTAATCCGCTTCTCAACTCAAGCCTCTACTGCTCCGCAAGCCCTACGCCTCGCAACCCAGAAACCCCAGACCTTCTATAAAGGTCCGCAAATGGCCATTATTGTGTCAACTAACCGTGAAGCCTTGAACCTAATATTCGCAAGCCTTGCAAGTCTGTATAAGCTCTAGGCTCTTCGGATGGTTTGCAGAACCCTGGTGTCTTGAGGTTCTGAGGTCATACTTCACCAACAAGCCGATGCATAATCCTATCGTGGAAGCCTCAGAGTCTTTCTGGCTTCATGGCTTTCAGCGAGAATCTAAGACCGAAGCCCCAAAATCCTAACCCTCTACCCTAGACCTTGAATTCTAAGCGCTAAAATCCTGCCAGGCTACTGCGCAGATTACGGCTACTTCGACCGCTTCTTAACTTCCAGCTCCGTTGCAGGTAGCGTTGTGGTTGTCGGGCTTTCGCTGTGTTTACGGCCGGAGGATTACGGTTTAGGGATTCGGGATTTGTACGTTGCCCTAAATCCCACTGCATGGTCAAGCACTGAAATTTTAACTTAAGGCCACAAGGTTCCCAAATGGGAATTACGAGGGTCTCAAAGCAAATGTCATTAAAAAAAGAAGCCCAAATCATGTCTGACGCTATTCCCTAGGGTCAGTTGTTATTCCAGTTGTATTTAGTATAATATAGCCCAATACTGTGAAGGCCCCTTTAATGTGTACTCGTTGAGCAGGCGTGGCCTTAGCAGAGATCTCAGGCCCTAGCAGGCTCAAAGCCAACGCCAAAATCCTAAGACCGAGCTTGCAAACCCCAGACCTTCACCGTCAGCCCCTAAGCTGGGCTTTGCGTATAGGGTTTAGGAATCCGACTAGATTTGAGTAGGTTCTGCGTTTCCAGAACTGAGTTCTCATACTGTAACAACAGACAGCTTACCTGGAGGGTCATCCCCACCCTTTGTTAGGGTATTTACTTCATTGTTTCATATAACACATCCCAACAAAAAACTTTACAGGTACCCGAAAAAGGGTATAACCCTCTAGGTATTATTTGTTCAATATGGCCTGTGGTGTAGGCTTGAGTTGTTTGTGGTTTAGGCCCCTCGTGGCTCCGTCCGGCACCTGAACTTCGACCTCCACCTCAGAAGCACACTATGGATGATGGGCAAAATTCACCATGGGAATGGTAGCATATCTCGAATACAAAAACCTCCAAAAGCGCATGAAAGCCCTAAACCCCAACACCCGAAACCCTGAACCGCGAACCCCAAACCCTAACCGTGGCTGGTGCAGGCTTTTTGTCCATCCGCCGTAAGAGCGATCCTTGATGCAGGTGGCGACTACGTTACCTTCATCAGCCCGTGTCCGGCTAAAGGCGGGACCCGGGATTAGGGTTCAGGATTTAGCGTTTAGGGTTTAGGGTTTAGGTCTTATGGTTTACGGTTTAGCACTTAGCACTGGGGGCTTCGCGTTTAGAGGTCATTTAGGTCACATGCTTACATGGCATGGCAGGAAAACTTCGGAAAGTTCAATGCAAGGGCTGCGAAATTGCACAAGGCCTAGAAAGGGTTCAAGTGCGGATGGGATGAAGATGTGAAGGAAGTAGAGCTCATGGTTTTTGTTGCTGCGTTCGTGCTTTTGTTTCGGGGGGGGGTCGACTATTGGAAATACTTGGAGTGAGATCTTGAGTTGCAACTCACCAGGACATGGCGCGGTTTGCTTTCGCGACCGGCATTTGACGAAGCTCAAACCGTAGCATAAAACCCAGCACACGTAAAGTCGAAAAGTAAATCCAGAAAGGAGAACCCTGCAATTTGCATTTCCGACCTAGCCGCGCAAGGTCGACTCCAGTTCAACATCCTGAAATCCGAAATAAGCAGTCAGATTGGAGGCACACCCTACGCCCCTAAACCCTACACGGTTCAGGGTGGCCCGAAACCCTAGACCAGGACGGCAGGCGTTTATGATGGTTTCTGTTTGTGGTGTTTGGGCTCCGTGTCGCGATGTAGCTCGGCAACACCGCTGATTCGGATTGCGGGTAGGCGGGCCAAACAGTTCAATATAGGGTTCGGCTCAGGGTTGAGGATAGGACCTGGGGAAGCTTACCTTTGGCTAGTAGGGAATGGAGGAATGGGGCACAATTAAAGCTACTATTACTACCATTCTGCCATTCCCTACTAACCAAAGGTAGGGAAGGACCTGCCCAGACCCCCGGGAGGATCCAAAAAGTAGATCCCTTAATGGGAGTTCCTATAAAGTACCCTTAGTAGTATAGGGCCCCAAGTTAGGGGATCTACTTCCTAGATCCTCCCGGGGGTGTGGGGAAGGAGTAGCAGCAAGCCTTTTACACGAAGCCTGGGTCAGAGTTGGCTTGTCGTCTTTAGGGCGCTTTGGGTTTTGGAAGGTCGTTTAGGGTTTAGGGTTTACGGATTAGGGATTTGGGTATGGGGGCTTCGGGTTGTGGTATAGCAGTGGAGTTTCGAACCAGACGGCAGATGTTTGCCGTCGTGATGCTGCAAAGAAGAGACGTTGCAAGCAGGCAGAGCTATGTTTTCATACCTACCTCGTTCTCATAAGTCTTAAACTCTCAACTGCACATCCTGAGTGCCGGAACATCCTAAGCTCTACGCCCTAAACCATTTTTTGGCTACAGTTGGCCAGACAGAGGTGCAGAAGTGGAGCAGGTAGAATAGCGACAGCGACAAGAGGACAGGTCACAGCGGCAACAGAAATAGCGAAAACATCCGAACATTGGAGAGTACTGATGTTGACGACCATGATGACTTGCATAGAGGGAAGAGCCCCACACCAATTAAAGAATATCAGTACTATTCTTATTGTAGTATTAGGATTATTAGTATTCTTCTTAGTATGTTATTTTTAGTAATACTATGATTGATGATTGTTGTCATTATTACTACGATCATTTCAAAGATGACATGAAAATGGACTATTGGCCTCAGCAAGATCCGCTTAAAACAAAGTCGCGAGATGGCAGGACTTTGCATTTTCCTCCGGCTTGCTCAAGATCTGCCAACGGTGCCTTCGACCTAACTCTAGGACATGCCGGAAGCCCTAAACCCTCAAACCCTAAACCGTAAAACCCTAAATCCTAAACCCCGAAACCCCTAAACCCCTAAACCCCTAAACCCCATACCCTAAACCCTAAACCCCTAATTCCCTAAACCCTAAACCCCTAAACCCTACATGCTTTGCCGGAGAACCGCCTCGGTTTGGGGTTTGGGATTCGATCTTCGGGCCTCGAGTTGGAGTGTTCGGCATTGTCCAGGGCCTTGCTCACGAAGGTTAAGGAGTGTGCTGTTAAGGTGTATAGGGCTTCCAGCATCCTTCGGGAAGTCCTGGCTTAGGGCGCATTCTTGCAAGTTCGGAATTCTGTCTCGTCATGCGGTTTGGGGTTTAGGGTTTAGGGTGATTCGGAACCCGACCACCTGCAAAGACGTTGTTGTGTACAGTTCTGTACAGGCATTGGCGGTCTAGTCTACCCAGAGGCTCCATAGTAGTTCCTTTTTGGGATTACTTTATAGAATTCTATATATGAAGCCCAAAAAGGAACTACTCTGGGGCCTCTGGGTAGTCTAGTTTCATGGTTCAAAATTTAGAGTTTCGCTTTTGGGTTTCAACGATTCGAGGCTGTACAGACAAAATCCTAAGGGTCCAACTAAAAGGTTCCATTTGGGTGGTTGTCAAAAGTATGGTCCCTTTTTGGGTCCCTATTATACTACGGCACCTATTATTTAGGGTACCCAAAAAGGGGCCCTAATTTTGACAACCACCCATTTGGTGCTTCTGTGGTCTATGCTACCAGGGCATGTGGCCCGCCTTCTACTGCAGCCTGTACTTAAGTTACGGTCTTTAAACCGAACCTTAATTCAAGCCCCAGGCACTCAAGAATACTAAAACTCACAGGGCCAAAAGGCAGAATTTGAGAGCCGTCGTGCTAGAGTTTGAAAGGTTCGCTTCCGGGCGGTCACCACCGTGTGGACAAAGGCCTTACCGTGGAATGGTTTAATATCTGGGTCTGATGTTCCGGTTCAAGGTTCTTTCAGGCTAACACAGACTGCCCGTCAAGAATCTTCAAGAGGGTGGTTGTCAAAATTAGGGTCCCTTTTTGGGTCCCTATGATACTACGGCACCTATTATTTAGGGTACCCCAAAAGGGACCATCATTTTGACAACTACCCAAGAGGGTGATCTGGCGCGAGGATTCGGCTCATGCTTAGGACAGGTGAAGGTGACACAATTGCGCAGGGTTTTGGGTTTGTTGTTGAGGGCTCCCAGAGAACCCAATACCCCTTAATTAAGGAATATAAAATTGTAGAGGCCTTATAATATTATGATTTAAGGTATATTCCTTAATTAAGGGGTATTGGGATCTCTGGGCTGTTGTCTCAAACCGCGGACCAAAGTTGAGCGCTTACTGTTTCACAGATTTGCAGATTCAGGACTGTCGGCTGCAATTGTCGTTGTATTTTGTTTGTGCTTTCCCAGGCACTATAGGGTTCTGGCTTTAATTGGCTTTAATGGAAGAGCTCAGAGAAGCATAGTATGTTAATCTTTATCCGTGAGGCTCCAATTACCTACCATTTCGCAAGGTAGTTGTTGCAATGCCACATTATTCTGGGTCATGAGGCATCTACTTAGAGCCTGAGGAGGCCTAACGAACAGGGCATAAGTACTGCATATGTGGTTAGAGCTGCTCAGGCTGGCTTCTAGTTTGACTGGATGCTTAGTAAAGAATCGACCGAGGCTTTTTTGCAGTGCCCACCCCACCGCACCTACAAGAGGAATGAGCCACAAATAGAGTCGTTAAGACTTGGTCTTTTCGAGTTTTCTACAATGCCATGGCGATACCAGCACTGTCGACTGTCGAATATGATGAAGAGCATGCCGAAGCCACGTTCATTCTTTCATGTGAACCCGTCATTACCGACCTCCAGTCTCGAAGCTCTCAACGGGGGTCATCGGATCCTACTATTACAGTTCTTGCGGCCGCTGTGTTGCAGCACTACTTACCTGCGAACCGCCTCTGAGACCATCCACGAGCAACTGCTGCGCTCCCTGCGAAACGTGCGTGTGAGCGCCGGGCGACGAAATGCTGCACCTGGGCACAACTTATGAGCGTACTCTCATTTGTACACTATTCGGTGCTCGCCCATGCTATGGATACCGCTGCATCGGCCTGTCGACGGGTTGTGTAGGCGGTTCAGGGTCCAGGGTTTAGGGGTTTGGGTGTAAAGGTATAGGGTTTAGGGTTTAGCTTGCTCGTCATCACCAAATCCTATGTTCTCGTCTTATGGTTCTTCTGCGTGAATGGAATCAGTCCGACATTTAACCAAGCCCACAACTCTAGGTCCCGAATGCCTGAACCCCTGACCCCAAACCCTAAGCCTTAATTTGGCATTTCGAAGTCCTGCAGCTCAACACATGCTGGGGTCTGTTCCGTTTCTGGCCTTAGTGTGTCAATGCTTGTCCCTGAAACTGCAACCGCCTGAATGAAACCCTAAAGCCCCAACCCGAAGCCCTAAACCCTAAACCGTACGCGAAGAAAAGGGACGTTTAAAAAAGAACCGAAATCAAAGGCCTGGTACGTAGAGGCGCATCAGGGCACCCTGGAAGTCTTGGTGGGGTGAAAGCACACGAGCTGGGGTTCTCCGACTCACGAACCTATCTACAAACCTTTCAATGCCCCCCGATTTGAGCCTTCCAGTCTAACACCCTACAAGACACCATCAATCCGTTATGAACCCATTATACAACTACCATTTGAAGCTTCTCTTGAAGCTCTTATACAACCCTTACACGACCTCTTGAAACACGAGTCTCGCATTGAAACCACGCAAGCCCCAAAGCCAAGGGTTTAGGGGTTTAGGTTTAGGGCTTAGGGTTTTGGAATTTTTGGTTTGGGGCGGAGAGCGTTATGGGTTCAGGGTGTTTAAGGGTTTAATTAGGGCTTTATCGGGTTGAGGGTTGAGGGTTCATTTCTTTAAGCCCGAAAGACTTAACTAGGTCCCTGAGGCGTGCCCGCGTGCCCTTATACGGACTGTGTTCCCAAAATCCTCCAACCCAAGCCCTAAACCTTCAACCTCTTTAAACCCTACAGGCATTGCAAGCCCGAGAAAGCCCTGTGCCCTGCAAACCTAGAAACCCAAGTCTAAGCGTCTGCCCTCTAAGCCCTCAAGAGTCAAGCACTCTACATGATTTTGGTATCATAGGACTCTGTCAGTAGGTTGTAACAAAGTCTTCAAAACGTAGTTTGAACCTCTTTTGGGAGACTTACAATGCTACTACTGCTACCTTAAGGCTTTTGGATCTTCAGAGTGAGATTCCAAACCCTAGCCCCCCAACGCCAAACCCCAGTAAGGCCCGGACCCCTTTAGGAGCCTTAGGCTACATACCAAGTCACCTCAGCGTCTGATCTAAGTCAGTCTCCCTAAGGGTCCAAGTACCCCACTATCATATACTCTCAATCAAATAGTAACCTACATAGCTACTATCCCATACCCGAGTACCTATATGGGTGGTTGTCAAAATTATGGCCCCTTTTGGGGTACCCTAGATAATAGGTGCCGTATTATAATAGGGACCCAAAGAGGGACCCTGATTTTGACAACCACCCAATTGTAGTATGAGTACCTATATGGATTTTCCGAAAATATGGGACCTTAATATAGTACCCTAAATAGTAGGATCCTTATGATAAGGACTCCCAAAACAAGGTACCCCTAATTTTCGGAAACTCCCATATACATATTGGGTCCTTTGGACAGTTAGGGTCTACGTACAGCGCCAGGCCCGAGGCGTAAACGCCAAAACCCTAAATCCTGAGCCGCAAGACCACCAAACCCTGAACCCTAAACTCCTAAACCCTAAGCCCTAAACTCCTAAACCCTAAACCCTAAACCCTAGACCCTAAACCCTAGACCCTAAACTCCTAAACCCTAAACCCTAAACTCCTAAACCATAAACCCTAAACCCTTTAAACCCTAAACCGATCACGAAACCCTAAACCACAAAGGAGAGCATTTACCAGAAGACGGCAGTGCTCGTCGTTCCATCAATTTGGTCGGAGGCGGGGAATTGAGGCATTCTATATATGAACAAAGGGTTCAGGGTCTAGGGTTTAGGGGGTCGGTAAGGGTCCTAACAGATGACTGCTTAAAGCATCAAAGGACCTCGCAAGAGAGTCATAAAGCGAAGGTTTTCTGGCGACCTTGCTTTACCTGCAGGCTCCTACCCCACCCCTTTCTTAGGGTATCTACTTTTCTACACAACAGACCCTACCCATAAAACTAGGTCTCCTAAAAAAGGGGCAGGGTATGAGCTTCGAGGTGCATACCTATAGCCCCACTTATAACCCAAGTCCTCTACCTTCCCGGTGCATCTGGGTAGATGAGATAGTTATCGCAGAGTGACCATGTATTCGTGCTGAAGTAGGAGAGGGTAGTTTGCATGAGGATCTTTGTGTCCAGTCGGCAGGCAAATTGTTGCTGTTGGGTACCTGCGTGGCGACGCTCACACGCGATGTATTGATAAACACCACATCTCGCCTTGCATTGCCACTGCGGCAGGACAGTCGCCTGGAGCAAGGGCTGCTGCCTAACCACGCCCCCCTTCACGAGACCTGCTCTAAGCGCGCCTTCCTCGTCACCAAGTTCACCACACAGGGCATCGAGACCATGCTTTTCCAACATGGCCGAGTCCTGATTTCCTCGGCCGAAGCCTGCGCCACCGCAGTCGGAATCCTCGGCTTCTCGGAGCGGCCTGTGACACGCCTCATCTCCAAAGTGAAGCTATGCGCGTGGAGACAGAGCGAGACACTGCTTATACAATACCGTACCCACCGCAGATGTGTTTCTAAGGCGGCTAGGGAGATCATCAAGAAGGAATATGCGGTTCAGAGCTCAGGTGTGGCGTAACTCGATACCCGAAACCCGACCCTATATCCCGAAATGGACACCCTACAGATAGGCCAATACAAACAGACTGTAATCTACCCGAAGCCGGAGTCTAGTTCTCGAAGCAATATGGACCAACCCCTATATGCACCCTACACCCTAAGCCGAAGCTCCAAACCCTACACCTTGAGCCCTAAACTTCTGGCAAACATGCACATTCTTGGAGAGCCAGTTCGGGCAGGCATACAAAGAGACCGTGAACCAACCCTACGGGTTCAGGTTCACAAGGTTTCTTTAAAGGGTTCCATTAAGGTTTAAGGATCCATGTGCTTAAGTAGTATATACTTTGGCCTTAAAAGTACTCCCAAATTAATATAGGTACATTGGGCCCAAAGTATATACTATTTGGGTACCTGGTCCCTGAAACCCTAAACCTCTATACACCCCTCAAAGGAACCCTTATGGTACCCTTGAAGGATCCCTTAAAGGGACCAGGGACCCTTAGGGAACTTTAAAAAATAAACAAAAAATCAACCCGAAAGCTGCGAGGCCTTTGGCTTGGTGGCGGTGGAAGCGCAGCTGCGGGGAATCCCCGTGGCACCTCGACTGCTTGGGCTTACCTGGGCTTTTGAGAGCTTGAGACGAGCTTCAAAAGTGTGTGTTTTTTTGTGTGCGTTTTTTTGTTGGAGGGGGGGGGTCAGAGAACAGGATTGAGGGCTCGGCCTTTAAGCTGGGTTTGAGGCCTCAGGGCTTCGTACTCTACCCTCAGGTCTACTGCCCTTCGCACTCGAATCTTCTTACACAAAACAATCATGGAAAGCATGTGCGTATTAAAGCTCTTTCACATGAGCAGGGGATCGGACTCAGACAGTGGGGCAAGCATCAAAACAACCCCAACAACCCAATGATAGATACGTAGGTACATAGATCAGATAGATAGATAGATAGGTGAATAGATGGATAGATGGGTAGATAGATAGACTGACAGACTGATAGACAGATAGATAGATAGATAGATACTAGTAGGCAGATACATCGATAGGTAGATAGGTCCTAGACCCCCCAACTAGCCATAAGGACTCCATTAGAGGGCCATTCGGGGGTCCCGGGTAGGTAGACGAAGGTTATCGGTTTGACCTGGGCTCTCCTAGGTCAGCAGTGGCCACTACGGCCTGGCGGAGGTGCAGTCAAAGGGTTTGGGGCTTTGGGGTTTAGGGGTTTAGGGTTTAGGGTTGAGGGGTTGAAGGTGTTGAGGGGTTTTCAGGATTTGGGAATAGGGCTTCTGCTTTGAGAGATTAGGGTTTGGGGAGGGATTTCAGGCGGATTGGATGGTTGGGGCTCCGTGCTTAGGATGCAATGAATGGAGGTTGGGGTGAAATGGTGGCCCAGACCAACGATGGCCGTCTCCGCTGTCTATAGCAGGTTCTAGCTACCCAGTAGTAGGACAGCTTGAGTGGGTGATGATTGGAGCTATGACATTATCAGGAGGATACCCCAGCCAGGAGACTTCCAACCTAACTTACAACCTGGGTAGTCGGTCCCTGGAGCATGTAGGATGAAGGTAGATTCTTCAGGGTTGGGTTGGGTAATTTTTTCGCCTAGGCCTAGTGTGTGGGGTTTAGGGCTGCAAGGCATTAGGTTTCATGATGGTTCTATAAAGATTCGGGTTTTAGGTTTTGGGTTTCGGTTTTATCAAGATGATCAAGCTTCATGGGATCCGCAAGCACAGAATGCTCCATAGTGTCTCTAAGTGTAAGATCGTGGCGATGATCTATTGCAGTGTTGCAGCGCCAGGCATATCCGGTTCATACGCATTAGAGTTGTTGGTCCCTGGTACGGACTTCCACTGCATGCTGGGTTTATTGAGTCAGCCCCCACCAACTGCACGCTGCAGCAAGAACTATCCAAGCTGCAGGCCAACTGAAATGCCAGCACCAGCCGCCACAGCGCAGCAGCAGGAGTTGGTGCAGCTGCGGGCCAACAATTTCCAGCAGCAGCACGAGCTGCGCAAGGTCTAGGAAGCACGGAGGAATCACGAGCGGTCGCCGAAAAGCCGCTCGGATCAGTGTATGAGCCTGCTCGCAGTGGCGTTTGGAACGAATCTTGCCTTTGGGAATTGATCCACTACCATCACAGGCTAAAACCGGCACGTCCTAAACCTTGAACATCCTCGAGCCCCAACCCTTAAATCCCAAAGCCTGTCCCTAATCGTTACATCTGGCTAGGATATGGGTCTGATAATCAAGCGTAGCTACACTGTCATATACATTAAATTAACCCAAGTCCTATTCACAGTATCTAATATGGCAACTGTATGAACACCCTGGAACCCCTATATAGTCTTGTTTTAGAAGCTGCACAACGAATTCGCCTCGAGCCCTCAGCTGGAGGCGAACATGATGGAGGAGCTGCGGGTGCCCGACATCCGACTGGTCCAGGATGGGAAAACTTGGGCCCTCAAGAACAAAGTTCTTGCGATATTCGAGCTTCTTTACAGAGTTCTTGGGCTGTAGAGCTTGATACTCTTATACTCGCTTATAAACGTACACGGAGCATGCTGTAAGTGATGGTAGGGCTTACAGAGTTTGGGGCGAAGGTAGTGCCGTTTCTGTGCTGTCACACAGTTTTTCACGTCAGAGGCATGCAAAACCCTAAACCCCAAACCCTGCTACCTTTCTGTTTGAGGCCCCAGCTTTGAAACGCTAGGTCTTATACCACTCAAAATGCCTTAAACTTAGCAGTATCCCAAAGGATCCAAGTACTAATATAGCATATGCTGTTGGGGGCCCAAATATCTACTAAGTAGCTACTTACTATATTAGTACTTGGACCCTGTGGGTATTGAGCACTTCAGCAATCGAGCTTAAATCATATTAGCGTTCTCGTATAATTCCAGCGGTACTCCTTGTTTGAAGCGTATTGGGCTCTCTGGGTTAAGGGGTACTCCTTCTATAAAGGCCGGCTCGCTCAAGATGCTTTGGGAACTGGGTACTATGAAGGCCGATTGTCTTTGCCGTCGGCGCCGTATTTACAAGCCTCCTTGCAGAGCGAGTCCTTGGACTGGTTCCACATCCTTCGAAGAGGCCTCAGCCAAGGCACAGCCTGTGAGAGCGTGTCACAGTACATTCATTACTGTAATTACACCTACAAGTATATTGGAATACATGCCAAAACCCCAGTCTAGTTATCAAGGCCCCATTTGACCCTAAACCCTAATCATAATTTCACAGCGCCTGAAAGGACATGAAGATCCGTACTCTCCATCGTGGGCACAATATTGAAGAGCTCGAGGTGGGGGCAGCTTTGAGGGTCAAGGTGAGGGATTTTCGGAATTAGGGTTTCGGTTTTTTGAGGGTTTCCCAGAGAACCCAATAACCCGTAATTAAGGAATATGCCTTAAATTATAATAGGATCCCTAATCTGATTTAAGGTATATTCCTTAATTAAGGGGTACTGGGTTCTGAACTCTGAGTTAAGGTATGAGGAGTGAGGTATCGGGATTAGGGTCGGGGGTTTAGGGCTGTGAAGGTTTGTGTAAGATTCTGAACCATACCAATATCTACTAATGATATCCCCTCATAGCCTCAGCATACCTGCACCCACCTTTTGCACTTGAAGAAGGATTCGGGGAGTTGGTCTGGTAAGGAGGTTAGCATGCCATTTACAGGTATGAGTACATCTTCCAGGACAGCTAGAAACTAAGTTGCGCCCCGAAGTGAAGGTATTCAGTTGAAAGTCACATGGATGCAATGGAAGCAGCTGAGCGCCCGGGCAAGCGGGCTTATTGCTTGCAGTAAGGGAGGGTTTGGGGGTATTTTACACTATAGCTGTTTATAGGGACTGTAAAGGAGTATTTGATCTCCCCCCGCCCGTCTCTTCCACGCTGAAGCCCTAAACCAGCAACTGTTTTTGTCAGAAACCCCTTTAGCCCTACCCGAAGGGCCCAAGTATTTTAAAGCCACATACTCAAAATACGCACTTGTTGTTACTGATAGCCTAACCCAAGTATCTACTCCGTGTGTACTTCAGACCCTTATCGCGTAGACTCTGACTCCTAAACCCTCCACCCTAAACTCTTATCGTGTAAACCCTGACCCCACAACAGCAGGCAAAGTTGGCGCCTGGGCGGAAGGAGTCGGGAGGCCTAGCCATAAGCTTTGATGAGTTGGAGGTTGTGGATGGTGTCATAAACCCTATTTGGGTTTACGCCCTTAAGCCTTAAACTTTGTCATTAGGCCGTGATTGACTGCTCTACGACGGGACCTGGTTCGCCTGCA
This sequence comes from Symbiodinium sp. clade A Y106, assembly GCA_003297005.1. NCBI lineage: Eukaryota > Dinophyceae > Suessiales > Symbiodiniaceae > Symbiodinium > Symbiodinium sp. clade A. The sequence continues at coordinate 116,723 of BGNK01001977.1, forward strand.
GACTCAAGCCGCGACATGTTCAGTGCTTCTGAGTGTATTCTGTCCGGTTGCTCTGGGATGTGATGTAGGTAGGTAGGTTGTGTATATTCCGAGACCTTACGCATCTTTCGGACCCTTCAAGAACCAAGCATTTCTGGTTTTCGGGAAGCCCTCTGGCATGTCCCACGTATTACGGGCTCCTTGTCTTGCTTGGTGGGCCTGAAGTAATTAGGCCAAAGGTCTTAGACGTTGGGGTTGAAGCGGTCCCCTTGCGAGGCCCTTACAGGGCAAAGCATCGCATCACTGGAGAAGAGTTTTAAGCAGCCCAAACCCTTGAAGCAATCAGCTTGGGAACCCTAGAAGCCCTCTAGCCTCTAAACCCGAAGCCAAGCCCTACATGACCTTACAGGCATCTGGCGGAAGTTTCGCAGCCGTATACGCAGCTAGAGCTCTACGGTGGAACGTAGATTCACGCACTTAGTGTTGTGATTCCCTGTACTCTGCCATAATATGATGGCATGATGATAATAATGCTCCTACATTCCCTTTGCTGGAAGCTCAAAAGGCACAAGCTCCTGAAACAAAACCCTGCATCCAAGCATCCTAAAACCAAAGCCTCGATGCGATTACAGTAGTCGACGCACTTGCGAACTCCCGCCCAGAAGGCGGACGACTAAGGAGAGCCCCTGGCAAGTCAACCGAATGTCACACAGGTATGCTTGCACTTGTGGCAAGGTCCTCTGAATCGCGTAACAAGTCTGCAAGAGAGATGCTTTACCATCGAGCCTTCTCAAAAGCTCCAGAAATGCTTGGATGAACTGCGGACTTTGGCAGCCCGTTGGTCCGATTGGACCAATGGCTTGTTAGAATCGCCGGCATGGGAAGACATCGAAAGACGCTGGCATCAGAAGCTTCTGGCCTGCACACCACCAATGTACAAACAGCTGCAGGCATCTTTGACACATTGACATGCTGAGACGTCCCTGGACAAGCTGAAGGTGGCCATGCAGACCATGCAGGGAAAGGGCTTGCAGAGTGATGCACCCAAGCTATTCCCAGAACGTTTCGTGTTGGATCGTTTGTTGCTTGAATCCAGCAGGGTAGACTGGGAAGCAGTTCTATAGGGGATCTATAAGGGTACCAATATAATATAGGGGCCTTAATAATAATTAGGATAGGGTTTGGGGGATAACAAAGAACGAAACCTTTCCGGGGTGCATAGTCAAGCCCATGGCCCTCGAAAAGACGCTTCTGAGCAGCGCCGAAGAACTGTACAACCTCGCACGCGTGAATGGAACAGCGTCTTATTTTCTGAGCACTGTGGTCATGGTGAGGGCAGACAATCAGAAGAATCGAATGCAAAAAGACTCGATGCCATGAAAGCGCTTGGCAGGTCTGCAAACACACACACACACACACTTGCTGACCGGTCATCCCGTGGGATGCCGTTTGCTAGGTTACTTCTGTTCGTTCTTCTTATATCACCTAATTGCAGGTACGTCACTGAGCGTCCTCAGTGATATCCTCACCACATCCAGACCAGCTTTGTTAGCAGAGGAGTCTGAATGGGTGCCTCTGCCCCCTGCTTCTGTACAATGCTTACATAAGTNCTCACCACATCCAGACCAGCTTTGTTAGCAGAGGAGTCTGAATGGGTGCCTCTGCCCCCTGCTTCTGTACAATGCTTACATAAGTCCTAAATCCTTAGAGACAGGAGTTGCACACACACCACACCGGTCACAGCCGGTATGCTATTTTTACGCGGCAGTGCGAACTACCAGGATTGGAGCAAGTGTTGAAGCTATCATGACAGACTGGGTGAAACCGAAGTGAACGCCTAACTGCTGAAGCTGGTATTTCGAAGGATGTAGATAGCGACCGTTACGCTCCCAAACTTGTTGGCTCAGGAGATATTTTGCATGATCAATGGTGTCTCGATGACTCAGCT
>BGNK01001978.1:0-25153 GCA_003297005.1 Symbiodinium sp. clade A Y106
GGGGGGGGGGGGGGGGGTATGGCACCTCCCCCCATAAGAATCCTATGAAGCAAACCGCGAGGGATAGTCAAGATAGACACATCAGCAACATACTGCTGCAATGTCATCCATGCTGAAGTTTGCCGCCATCCCAGCTGATCGTGAGCGATGACATGGGTGGTCTGGGAGATGACCACCTCCGTGATGTCCGTCACCGCCTTCCCCAAACGAGGAACCTTCATCTCCTTGAAGCTGAAGACATCATCTGAGTCACCGAACTTCACGAGAGGGAGCACTCGCAAACAATGTGGCCCTGCACGAAGAACCAGAAAGCGTGTGTCACCTTCTTCTCCCTTTTTCCAAGACACGAACGCATGCACCGGCACGAGCTTGCAAATCCACAAGGACTTGAAAAGCTCTTTGACCATATCCAAGCGGTCCTGTCCATCCCGCACATCTGCGATTTGCTCGTGATACTCGTGAGCTAACAGCCTCATGAGATCCAGCCGCTGGCTCAGGATGTGCGGCTTCGTGTAGTGCTTGGAGGACCGGTGCTTCATAAGGCCCTCGCTTGAAATTCCAAGCTCCACATCCGTTGCCTTCAAGATGCTGTGAACCCGGCTCTTGACATACTTGTGGGACAAAGGAGTTGACCAGTCTTCTGCAGTGAGGCTGAGGTCCAGCAGGGCGGCGTGAACTACAGCGATGGCATGGATGTTCTGCGGCACAGTTTTTTCAGCTTTGGCATGCCTCCTGCCACTGCCCCTCAAGTCGTTGAAAGTCAGCTCGCACGGCAAGCTGGAAACCACACTGCCCGTCTTCTCGCCTGTCATGCCTGCCACCACACGGCAAACCTCAGTGAAGGGGAGGCCACATTCTTCATCCATGGCCTCCGGGCGGAAGCTCATCGTCCTGGGATGGTGTGGATTGTTGCATCCAAGTGTGTTTCGTGGGTTGGGGCAAAATCCTAGACCCTCAAACCCTAAACCCTAAACCCTCAACCCTAAACCCTAAACTCTAAACCAAAAGCCCTAAAACCTAAACCGTGAATGCGGACAGAATACTCAGCTTTGATCATCACATCACGGTAAGCTTGGTAGCGGGTGAAGGAGAAGAGCCAGTAGAGCTCGTGCTGAGAAGGCAGCTTGTCAATGCAGTCCCGCACAAACTCCCACTCCATTCTCATGCTCTGAAGGGTTGCTGCCTTGGAGGACTCGCGAAGGCATGCAATACATGCCCAGGGAAAAGAACGATAGACAGCATCGAGATCACACAGAGCATCGATCTGGAAGAGGAAAAGTTTCGCCGCCCATTCGAGGGATTCCTCGTCGCTTGTGGCTTCACAGTAGACCAAGCCACTCCCCTTCGCAGCATTCTCAAAAGTCTTCCTGTCAGAGCTACTGGCAACATCATGGCAGGGATCCCACAAAAATCCCGAGGGAAGAGACGGACTACAAAGGCTTCTAATGTGTCGTAGCCCCAGGGACGCGATCAACTTGGCAACTTTTTGGCCCGTCGCCAAAGAGATGTAGTGGCGGATGGAGGCGGAGCCACTGTTCTGGAAATCTCTGGCCTCAGGCTTGATCTGGTGTTTCAGGTTTGGCTCATGCTGCCACATACCCAAAAAACATGGAGATAACTGGGGGAATTTTCGGGTCAGACACACAGTCGGCCACGTAAATTCGGAGCGCTTTGAAAACCACGATGAAAGCACGTGTCTTGTCCTGATTGGTGTCGTCAGCAAGCACCTGGGCGAATGAGAGTCTCTCAACTTTCCAAAAAGAAGGGCCTATTGTATGATATCCTGCAAAAGTCTGCAACAACCGGGGAGCGAACATGCCAGGCTGCCACACGAGCCGAGAAGTTGTCTTCGCTTACATCTCCAGAGCGATTCAAACCCCATGGATTCTTCCCCTCGACGAAGAGGGAGAAACAGTGTGCCATGGCCTCGGAATGCCAGCATTTGTCTAATGCGACGGCAAAATCGTAAAAGCTGAACCATCGTACGTCCTTCGCTGTGTCAGCTCGCAAGTGCATGACACCTGCGAGCTGGGGCTAATTGACAATTGCACATGCATCATGCTGCTAATGAGTGTTTTCGAAGAATGGCCTTTGCGTTTCTCCAGCAGAGCCACGGCATGCGTGCCGGAGAAGTCCGAGGAGGCAGGGCCTCCGACATTGCACCATCCAGCCTCATCCTTCGCCATACCGGTGAGCCAGAGCTGGACGAAGTCTGTTTTCGGATCCTCCTTGAGCAGCCGCAACAAGTGATCCCTTGCCTCTGCCACGGTGCGACCAAAGCGACTGCTTTTGAAGGGGCCCCGTGAAAAGCGAAATAGCGTCATCAGTCGACGGAGGAACTGGGGTCCTTCTTCTAATCGGCGTATGGCGGAGTCCGCCTTTCGGGCGGCTTTGTGAAACAAGTCTGGCCAGAAAACTGCCCAGAGGTTCTGGGAGCACAGGTGTTGCCAGCCAACGAATCCCTGCTGGGGTGTCCGATTCAACCGAGCGTGGGATCAAGTCAACCCGCTACTTAAAACAACAACATATGTGTTCTATGTGTCGCCTTCCTGGTCCCTTCGTCCGCCCCAAACACGAGACGGACAAAGTCCTCTTGAAGATAGAAGTCTTGGCGTCCTTCAGATTCTTCAGGATCCCACACAAAGTAGACCTTGGCGTCCTGGGCAAGCTTCGGGTTCAGGAGCGACTTCTCAACCTCCTCGAAGGGCAACCGATCACAGCCGTGTGCGGCGGGCAGCAAGGGGTTCGGCGGGATGCATCCCTGGAGGGTCAAGCCTGCAGGCATCGCCTGCTGTAAACTGTTTGCTAAGCCAGACAGCAAGTGCTTCGTGGGTGTGCGAAATTCGCGAAAAGAATGTGCATCCTTAGGCAAAGCGAACCTGGACTTCGCATTGTCTGGGAGGACACCTTTCAAACAGCTTGACAATGCAACTGCTGCTGCCACTGCCTCAGTCTTGCTGCAAGTGTTCACAGGCAGGAGCTGCGTTGCTCCAGCGAAATGAAGACCGTCCATCCGGTAGACGACCGACAAGACTGCGATGGCAGCTCACAGTGGCCGGCAGGTTGATTATTGAACTATATTAGGTTGTTCTCTCTCCGAAAAGTTCCTGTCTCGCTCCTGTTCTGTTTCTCAGCGCTTGTGGAAAGAAACATGTCTTCCTCTATGTGTATCACATTTCTTGCTCTGAAGTCTCATCTTGTATTTCCTCTGCGTTTACGTTTCTCTCTCTATCTCTTTGTCTCTTTATGTCTTTATCTCTCTATCTCTTTATCTCTCTATCTCTCAGTCTCTTTGTCTCTTTATCTCTCTATCCCTATCTCTAGCTCTATCTCCATTTCCGTCTCTCTCTCTCTCTCTGGCATTGTAACCTTTTTTTGATGCGATCTCACAACTCAGGCTGAGGGCTTGGTTTTCAATGTGAAAACTTGCAAGGTTCAAGATTTAGGGTACAGGCATTTGGGGCCTGGTGTTCACCCTCGGGTTTACTCATGGGTTCTGTGGCTTAGGCGTAAAAGGCCTGCTCGCCAGCAAACGACGTCGCGTCGAAGCAGAAGTTCAAGCATCGAAGGCGTTGTCTCCGGAGGCAATCGCTCACCGTGGCCTCCGCCTTCAACAGAAGGCGTCCAACGTACTCCGAGGATGTGCGGTCGGCCAGGGTGCTCTTTGCATCTACGACACCTAAGTCACCCAAGCTCTTCTCGTCCTTCGTGGAAATATACCCAGCACCTCTGCACAAGAAGCGGTTGACCATATGCATGCGAAGTGTTTTGTTGCCTCTGCGTCGAGAGCTCTTCATCCACGGATGGTACTTGGTTGCCAGTGTCGGGTCCGGGCAGTCCACGACGACACATCGTTCCAGTGTCAGCTCAGCCTCCTGTGCCCACCCGCTTGGTTAAGCGGCGAAAGCCATGTGGTCAAGAACACACTGAAAGGCATCATGATGCCAATGGTGCTGCCAGTCATTCGCTTCGCAAACCTGCAGGACAAGCAGAGGCCACAGCGGCGCTGACACTCAACACATGCAAACATGCGGGAGGCCCACCTCGACCACGTCAAGCCAAGCTCGGGGAGGATGGCTTTGATCTGTTCCACTGGCAGCTTGTTCTCGCGAACATCAACTTTGAAAGCTTGTGCAAAGGGCAGCAGCTGCACAGACTGGTTCATGTTCATGTGCTGCTCTAATCTCTCCATAAAAGACACAGATTCGGCCACTCCCTCTGGCCCGAAACTCGCAGTAGGCAACAGCATCGCCAGCAGGACGAGGATGCCCGGCACGGTGCAGGCATCCACCGGCAGGCATGTCAGATCCTTGACTTGACCCTTGTAACTTGTTCGCCGGGCAACACAAAAGACTGGGTAACTTCTATCTGTGTAGATGCCGCGACAATTCACAAAGCAGCAGACAAAACAACAGAGCAGCGGACAAGGCCACCATCGACCTCTAGCATGTGTGCAAGCGGCAAGAAGTTTCCCGAATAGTTCTTCGTAAACCATTGCGTAAATGGGGTTTTGAAGCGGTACCACTCGGCCACGGCTATGAAGTGTCTGTAGCCTTCCAGAGCAGAAGCCACCTCGCACAGGAGACGGGCCTGGCACTGCGCTTGGAACCCAAGGCTTCGGGGCGAAAGGAGTCTCGGAGACGTACATCTCTACGAGGGAACGTATCTGGCTCTCCAAGCTGTCACTGGCTGATCTACGATCAGCCTCGGAGCCTTGAAAACTCCCCGGCATGAACGATTGCCGTCGGAGAGCAATCGCTCTGCGAACTTCCAGCAAGGCTGTGCTGCTGTCGGACTGTGCATCTTCCAGAGGAAGCGTCTGTAGCAACTTCTTGACACCGCTCAACCAGGCCTGGCAGCAGCACAGCCTAAAGACACGACCACTGTATCCTGTAAACCGAATGAGATTTTCCTAGTCTGACTGCTTCAATACACAAGAAGCGCCGGCGGTCTTGCCACCTACAACATGACGTCCGCTTTTATCTCAGATTGCAAGGCAAAGCTCTCCGAATACGGACCTATCTAGGAAAATCCGGAGAGGGCACAGAAAGAGACATTGTGGGATTTTACTGGAACACAAGAAAGGTCTAGAAAGAGAAGAAAGAAAGAAATGAAGAGAGAAAGGGAGAGAAAGGGAGAGGGAGAGAAAGGCAGATGTACGGGGACAGAAACTTTCTATTCGCTGGAACCAGAGAAGCAGGACCGAGAGACTAGGACTCTGAGCGAGCCAGAGAGCCAGAGAGACACGGGCAGAGGAACTGTGAGCGTGCACCGGCTGCTCGGCCTCTTCATCGGCCTGGGCCAAAATCGTTCTCGTCGCCATGGCCGCCCCGGCACCCCGCCGGGGACCCAAGACGGGAAAAGTTCTAAATTAGAGGCCAGAAGGATAATCGCATCTAATGGGAATGTTTGGAAAAAAACCTCACTATCCCCATTCTGGCCGTTATCGTTCTGGCCCTCTTTGGGCCACTTTGGGGGGCAAGAACGATTCTGGGTCGCGAGAACGATTCTGGGTCACGAGAACGATTCTGGGTCGCGAGAACGATTCTGGGTCACGAGAACGATTCTGGGGTCGCGAGAACGATTTTGTGTCACGAGAACGATTGTGCTCGCGAGAACGATTCTGGCCTGAGCCGGGAGCCAGAAGCACCAGAAGCGGTCCGATTCCAGGGGCGAAAGATAACGTGGACTGATCATATTCCCTGGCTGCTCCGGCTTGCACAGTGGACGCAGGCAGCTCGAATGATTCAATTTTTCGCGCTCCCGTCTCTGAGTCTGGCCGTCGTGACACGGCAGGCTTCAATCCATGGAGTTTAGATCTATGACACTGGGAAACACAAAGCGCAGTGCTTCGTAATGCATCTCGAAGTAATTCGCAATCAGTACCCGGGCTTCCCAACGATCGTCGATGATCAGCCACAAGGCTTCTTCTCTGTGCCACATTTCTCCAACATTGAATACAAAAGCCCACTCTATCATGTCGCGGCGGCCAGGGTCGGACTCGAGCCAAGGCGCGCCTACTTTCTGGTTCACATATCGCTTCCACCGGGAGCGTTCTAGCCAAGGAATCCTCACGACTGTGGCATCTATCGGCAATGGGGGCATGGCTTAGAAGCTACAGAAGCATCACTCGCAAACAGCAGCTACAAAAAATTTGGAGCAAGAACGGCCGGCAGCAGAGCAGGCCAAGCAGCATTCACTGCTCCACACATCTATTTCCATGGGCCAGCAAAGGATGAAAGCAAATTGCTTCAGAGGCCGTCGTCATCGCAATATTTTTTGTGGCTGCCGTGGGGACGGACCCAGTCAAGACCCTCGGGCTACTCCTGCGATGGGAAGAACCTCGTCCATGAGGCGAGTGCCCGGTATCAGACACTGAAAGAGAAGCAAAAGGACAGCTCTGGATGGCTGAGACACGACATGTATGCATGGTGAGCACATCAGTCACCATCCGAGTTAGAGCCGGCGGAACTGTCACTGTCCATTTGCAAAGTGGATCTTTTGGGCTGAGCCTGGGGAACCTCATGAGATGACTGGGCGATCGCAGACGGCGGAATCACGCGGGCTCAGGAACCGGAGCATGATCTTCATCATCATGCCCAAAGAGCTTGCGGGCGTAATGCTTTGCGGCACGGTGCACGAGACCCTCCTCCTGAGATCAACCAAAGAGAACTGTACCTATGAAGTTTTGCGTGAAACAGTCGTTCGTTGGGAGCGCAACACTCAGAAATGGACCCAGGCCCTTGTGAACCAAACTCCCTTGAAGGGCAAGGACAAAGGCAAGGGCTACCACAACAAGTCCCACAACAGCAAGGGCGACAAGGGGAAATCCAACGGGAAGTATGGCAAGGGTTATGGCTTTCAGCAGAACCAGGGCAAAGGTGGGGGAGGTTGGAGCACCCATGGTGGTTGGTCAAACAATGCAAAGGCAAGGGCTACAACAGCAAGTCCAACGACAGCAAGGGCGACAAGGGGAAATCCAAGGGGCAACCCAAAGGCAAGAGCAAGTCCAAGGATCCCAACACATGCCGTATCTGTGGTAAGCCAGATCATTGGGGAAACGAGTGCTGGATGAACAAGGGCCGTGTCCAGAATGTTTCCGAAGACTGTGCTACTACTGTACCCAGTTCGTCATCAAGCACTGTTTCGAGCGCTACTACAACAGCTTCGGTGAAACGTGTTTTCAACCTCATGGCAGATGAGCGTGCTCCTGAGACCTCTATTTTCACGATTGCCCAAGAGCGAGCCTGAGGGTGAGGGCATGGATTCGTGGTGGCGCAGGGTCGTTCAGTGCTTTATTGATGAGGTCATGGATTGTGAAATCAACAACTACGTAGTGCGTGACATGACCACCACGGACACGTGCTCTAGCGACCTTGATTGGATGGCGCGCGGCATCAGTCAGCCGCGCGGGGCACCCCGTGATTGGGAGTGTGATCCTAACTACTGTGAAATCGTTCTTGACAGTGGCGCTGATGTCTCTGTTATGCCGGCCAAGTGGCTGGATCAGGGGTATGGTCATGCTGCTGACAGCCGAGTGCGCATGAAGGACGCACAGGGCCATGCTATGCCTTCCAAGCATCCCGCCTAGACCTCGGTCCGATTTGCGTTCAGGAGCAGTTCTATGCATCAGCTGTGTCATCACCTCTGATGTCGTTAGGCCGTTTGTTGAGGAAAGGTTGGAGCATCGAACAACGTCTTGGAGGTTTGTGTTTGTGCAACGGCCCGGAGGCAGTCGAGATCCCGATTTCCTTCAAGCGCAACAGCTTGGTTGTTCAAGCAGGTGTTCATATGGTTGAAGCCTCAGAACCGGAAGCTGAAGTGAAGCCAGTGGTTGCAGATCGAGTGCGTGTGAAGTTGAACTTTCCGGTTGAGCATGTCAGTGGGCAGTGGGATTTTCTCAACTCCGGTGACCCGGTGACCCAGCAATCCTCACTACCAGTATGTCGTTTGTTGATCCCTCTCCCAAAATGGGCATTCAGCTGTGCAGACTTCGGACAACAATCATCAAAATCGGGGAACAGTGGGAGCTTTGCGAATTTCAGGAACCCTTGGAGTTCTGTGAGTCACTGGAGGACCTGTTGCCAGGTGTGATCATGCCAGTGCCCGTTCTCACAATCATGCACCGGAAGGAAACCACCCTCGAACAACTTGGCATCGAAATGCTCGGTGAGTACAAGCTTGAGGCATCAAAGCCGCCCAAGGTGCCCCGAACCGCCTGAAGTGTTTGATCTTGCCATGGAAGAGCGCGAGGACGAGACACCGCCTCCCGTTCGTGCTGCTCCTCCTGGTGCTATGCTTCCAGGTCCAGGCAGTGATCATGTTGAAGTTGAGGGAATCAGACTTGGTCCCGATTCCACATCGTCGGCACTGAAGGCCACGACGTACTTCGTTGGGAAGCGGTACATCAGGATCAAAGGCCCAGCTGTTCAAGAGGTTAGTAGGCCACATGCAACGCAGACACCTCGAGGACTCTTTGGCTCTGGAACGTGCTGCAAAGCCACCCGAGCAATCTCTTCTACGCGAAGATCTCAGGGGGCGAGTACCATTTCTAGGACAAACCGGATGGGGGTGATCGTGAAGTCTTGACGGTTTTATCGGTGGTTGATAGATCAACGGGGATGGTTCGAGGGATTCCACTGCCATCAAAAGGACATGACGGTCTAGTTCATGCTGCGAAAGAGGTCATCAGCTTTCTCTCGTATCTGGGGTATCAGACAATCCAGGTGCGATCAGACAATGATCCAGCCATGGAGTCCCTGGTCACGATGGTCGTTCAGGCCAGATCCAAGGTTGGGCTGCGCACCATTGCGAAGCCCAGCCAACCTTATGAGCACCGGACCAACGGAGCTGCGGAACAGGCCATCCAGACCCTTCGGGATTTGGCTACAACTCTGCTTGAGCAAGTCAAGACCAAAGCCGGCATCGAACTCAGCACATCCGATGACCTCGTTGGCTGAGCATACACCATGCAGGGCATCTTCATAACTGCTTGTCGGTCACAGGTGGCATGACTCCACATGAGAGAGCATTCGGCGTCAAGTACCAGGGTAAGCTTGCAATGTTTGCGGAGTGCGTTTGCTTTGCTCTAGCGACACCCCATGTCAAGAAGGGCAAGCCACGCTGTGTTCGAGGCCTTTTCCTCGGCAAGGTTCCAGCGAATGATCTCAACATCTGTGGCACCGCGCTTGGTGTATACCTCAGCAGCATTCGTCAAGGACGTCTACCAATCCAGCCGTGCGCAGAGTGATCCCGTTGTTGTTCACATCAAAGCGCGATTGGTGCATGAGAGCAATCGATGTGAAAGATGCATTCCTATGTGTTCCTGAGCGTGAAGAGCTCTATGTGACATTGGGTTCCAAGACTTACCAAGTCATGTACTGTTTGCCAGGCCAGCAAGCTGCATCAGCTCGGTGGGGTGAGCAGTTGGCAGGTGGCCTGCGGGCCGCAGGCCTCTCGCCGTGTCCAAGCCAGGAGATTCCCTGAAGTTCCTCAAGAAAGACCTCACGGTCACCAGCGAGGGCCTCGTTGTTTCTCTGGGTCACAAGTACATCGATCGAGTTTGTGAATTGGTCGGGTTAGTAAACCCGAAGCGACGCAATATCCCATGTCCCCAAGAGATTCTATCCGATGACAACAGTCCAGAACTTCCGGCCGAGCAAGCTTCAAAGTTCAGAGGGGCATCGGCTCTTTGCTCTATGTTTCTCCCGAACGACCGGACGTCCACTTCACCATTGCATGCTTGGCCAGGTGTTTGTCAAAGCCGACCCGGAAGGCTGGACGTACCCAGGCCGCTCGATGCTCGATGAGTAGCAGAAGGTTTGTACCTTGCTCATGCGATCAGAACAGCTGGTTCATGTTCGACAAAAATTATGCTCAGGATGGATTCGTCTTCGGCTCGTGCATTGTTGTTCAAACAAGGAGTGTCTCGGGTGCGCCATCTAGATACCAAACTCCTTTGGCTCCAAGACTACTCGAGGCGCAAACTGCTTGAGCCAGCAGCTGTCAGCACATTGCACAACACTGCCGACTTGGGCACGAAACCGTTGTCGAACAAGCGCATTGCATTCCTCATGAACAAGATTGGGTTCAACGCTGAGTGTGACACCGTTCAGACAATCAAGAATATAGCGCCCACGCAAAGCTTGCTACGATCCTCATGTTGACTATGATCGAGTCGAACGCCTTGAGCCTCGCCCAGAACACCGACTACGAGATGGGCGACTTCTACATGGTCATTTTCATGAGCCACCCATACACGATCCTCGGCATCATGGTTGCAATGATTTCGGTGATTAGATTGGCGATCTAAATGCTGGTTCCTGCTTCTATGCCGCGAACTACTTCGACTACAGTGTTGGATCATGAAGAACGCGATGGACTACATCAACCTGGAGATCATGAAGAACGCGATGGACTACATCAACCTGGAGATCATGAATAGAACGCGATGAACTACATCAACCTCATGGACCACCTGTCAAGCAGTTGGTCACGGACTACCACATCAAGCAGCCGCTCATGGACTTGGACATCGTGACGACCAGCCGGGAGCTCATCGACATCACGGAGGTCAAGTTCGCTTTGGAGGACAGGCAAATGCATTGCCAGTTCCATGGCCTGACCTTCGTTGTTGCCCACGTGCAGGCACGAGTTACCACTTTCCGGGATGTGGCAGTCTCTTGAGCTCCAACAATGTTGTTGTGTACACCCGTGAGCGCCATCAGCAAACTCCGTTGGCACAATGTCAAGTATGCAATCGTCCTTTACTTCCGGGTTCAGCTCCAGTGAAAACTCGAAGACGCCGCCGGTGAATTTCCGCTAGTGTGTACATGTGACTTTATGATGTACATCATGTGTGCATCCGCAGTTCTCCTGGAAGACGCTTTTTGAGGTGATGATCACTCCATCTCAGCGCACTTTTAAAGTAGTTTTCTTCTTCGTGACAATGTTCAGTCGGCCCAGTCAAGCTGTAAGGTCATTGGTCATTGTTCAAATAACAGTCAGTGGAACGCTGTGTGAAACACCGCATTCCAAGGAGGGGTGCAAAATCTACATCTCCCTTTGTATTCCCTTTGTGTAGCAGTGCATGGAATAGCCATGTACGACTTGGAAAGACCAACGACTTCTGCAGGCGTTAAAGCTTTGTGAGTGAGAAAGTTTCGCAGATTTGCACCACAAGCATCTCAAAATCTCACAGGCCAAAGAAGGCCCTTGGCTGAGTTCCTTCGACGCACGTAGAGCCTCAGCCCCTGGTTCAAAATGAACCTTTTGCGGAATCACAGCAGCCATGGCCGCCTTTCCTTGGCGGGTATGCCCCCATGATCAGGGCCAAGAATAGGATTGTGGAAATTCTTGCGCCCCTGTGAGCAAGGACAGCTATCTGTAAGATTGCAGGTTCTCACTGGGCAGGCCTCGAGCGGCCCCTGCAAGATCCACTTGGCAACCTCGCCGATTGCGTAAAGCCATCCCGAGGAGTGTCCACATTGCAGGCAGCGCAGACTTTACTGTTCTTGGCACGTTTCTGCAGATTGGCATCGACTGGCTTGCGCTCGAGACAACGGGAGACGGATTCCGTCCTGGAGAACAATGCCTGATCCTTCCGCTGCTTGCACTCCGCGCAGATCTTGCTAGATATCCGCTCTGCCAGCTGAGGCAACCGACGGCCAATCTCCAATCGTGCCGGGAGGGACTCAGCATGATACGATGGGCTTGTAGTATATTACAGTACCGCGTCGGGATCGGACAGTATAGGATATAGTAAATGATATGAGTTGGTCTTGATGTGTTCGCATGTATTCGCAATGATTTGAACCTATCTTCCAGTCATGTCGGATGAATATGTCAATTCTGACGAAATGGGTCCGATGCAGTTACCAGCGATAAGCAAATCTGACGGAAGTTGATCCGATGCAGGTTTCACAATGATATGGACTAATCGTTGCCAACGGAAGGATCAGGCGTTGTTCCCCAGGACGGAATGGACTAGTAAAGTCTGCGGCCCTGCCCAGTGAGAACCTGCAATCTTACAGAGCTGTCCTTGCTCAGCAGGGGCGCAGGCACTTCCACCTTGCCCCACTACTAACACGTAGTCTGCAGTCCTACGGGACGGGTCGCATGCAGGTCGGGGCTACAGCGCGGCCTGCCGCGGGTGATCACATGTAGAGACACTCTCCTTTGCGACAAGCTAGAATCCCAGTCAATCAGAGGAGATGCGCCCAGCCTCGTCAAGTGGCACAGCCAAAAATCAGAATTGCGGAGAACAAGCAATGTTGCAGGATAGCACTAAAGCCAGCGTAGGTCAGTCACTCGCAAAGCGAGGAAAAGTTTCACAGAGTCGCGATAATCCTCCTCCCGCTGCATGCGAACGAAACGCTGCTGCTGTTGCTGCTGGTAGTCTTGTTGCTGTTGTTGTTGTGGTGGTGGTGGATGGCTGTTGTGGTGGTGTTGGTTTTTGGTTGATTTCCAGACAAGACAAAGGGCACGAGGCTCAGCCGAACAAGAACCAGCAACACAGCCAAGAGCAACAGTAACCACAACCACTACAACAACCGCAGCAGCAACAACAACAGCAACAGCAAATAGAAGAAGACGAACAACAACACCAACACCGCGACCGACACCTGCGCCTGTGCCGGTACCAACAACCAGCAACCACAACGACCACAAACACCAACCACCATCAACAACCAACAATAGCAATAACAACCAACAACCACCAACCACAACGACAGCGTCTAGGTTATTCGCCATGTGCGCGCGTTTTCGTTTGTGTTGTGTTTTTTGAAGGTGGGCAAACATGTTGTCGTCGTTGTGAGACTTGCATGTCCTTTGCAGGAGCACCGACTCCTTTCAGAACGCCTCGCTACTGCTGAGCAGGCGGGCGGCCAGCTACAACAAGGGTCGTGCATAGCCACTAAAAGTCGTGTGTGGGACTTGCTATGTTGGGATTCTTTTTTCAACTGACCTTGTGGGCGTTTGTTTTGGCCGCCTGTGTCGCATGATCAACATGATTTGGATGTTGCAGGAGAAGGCTTCTGTGGAAGCCAGGCCAGGCACGGCTTTGCGCTTGTTGAGACTGCAGCGTGACTGAGTCTCAATTCTGAGGTGTCGACAGCTCGAGGCCCTTCTGAAGGCGACCGCCCAGAGTCGTGGGAGGCTCAGCGCGCGAGCACCGCTGCACCGCTTTCGTGAGGAGCAGGAGGTGGTGCTGGCGGAGAGCCGGCGAGAGGCCGCCCAGGCCAAGGAGGAGGCGAGGGCCCCCGAGTGCGCGCGCGAGCGCAGGTGGAAACTCTGCAAGCCAGGCGGGCCCGGGAGCCGGGAGCAGAGCCAGATTCGTCGTAGAGATTCTACCGGAAATTCGGATATTCGGAGCTGCCGGGCTGTTTGCAGGTGCCAGAGCCTGGAGAAGAGTTCTCAGGAGGAACGAGTACTCGCCGATTCGTTTTGCCAGTCGTGGTGGGGTGCTGGGCCTTAGCAGGTGCGGAAGGTCGGCTGGGAGCTCGTCGCGAACAAGGACCTCGAAAGGGACGCCAAGGCGCTGCCCCCTTCCCAGAACCACGGAGGGAAGGGCAGCAAGACTACAACACTGTCACTGTCCCTTGAGGAGCCTCGGCCCGCCACCTCACAGTCCGTGAACTCCGGGACCTTGGTCAGCCACCGGGCCTTGAAAAGCAGAAGAGATGGGAAGAGCTCAGCATGCGGCTGGCAGCGGGCGGTTAGAGGGCTGAGCCTCCGAGCCTCCCTCGTTTTTTGCGAGGCTTCGAGTCCGCGGCGTCCCAGGCCTCGCTGATCTACTGCTCCTCTGCCAACTCCCTGAGGCGACGAAGTTCCGTTTACGCGAAGGGAGAGAAGAGAAGAAGAAAAAGAAGAAGAGAGCTGCTGAGCTGTTGTCTCTCTCTCTCTTTCGGTGGTTCTCGCAAAGGTCCGTGGCGGAGTGGGTCTTCCCCTTGCAGAACCGGATCCTGCCCCCGGAGAAGACCTATGCAAGGGGCCTAGCGGGCAAGCGGCTTATAGAGAAAAGAAGCGGAAGCCACTCTGTCGCGACGCTGAGGATCGGCAACTCCTCGCTGCAGCCTGAGCGGACTCTGCCATAGCCCATGGCTGCGGCGGCTGTGGCCGCTCCGCCCCTGCAGGCGCCCAGCGATCCCCGGCGCCAGTGGCTGGAGGCGCGAAAGCGCGCGCGCGCGCGCATGCGCATGCGCGCATCGCCGCCGCACGGCCCGCAGGAGTACATCCAAGGCTCGCTGATGTCCCACCGAGACCCGCCGCATCAAGTAGACGGCTCGCAGAGTCCTGTGGAGCCTGCGAATCTCCGACCACGTCGCGGCTTCGCGGCTTCTTTCTGAGGAAAGATGTACGACTCGGAAGAGTGGTGCTCGCCACCACAGATCGAGATCATCCGGATCTCCGAAGTCTTCAATCCCATCGTCAACAACGCTGCAGCCTGAGAAGTTTAGGGGCAGCAGGCAGCTGGGGGGTCTGGTGACACAGTCGCAGAGCCCGGACCGGCTGCGGGCTGTCTCGGAGGCTTACTACCAGCAGCTCTCTCAGATGCAGGAGGCGCGCCGCGGAGAAAGGCAGCCATGAGCAGCCGCCTATAGCCGGCAAGAAAGGGAGCGAAAGGGGATGGCACAGCACGCAGCACGTGGGGGTTAAAGTGGGCACGCCTTCCGCGGCAGGTCTGGGGAACCGATCGCCAAGCGGTGCCGGAGATGTCCAGGGCGATTCCCATACGAACTGCCTGGGACCGGAACCGGATGAACGAGGCGGACGTGTTTGGTCTCTGAGGTCTATAGCTGTGGCAACTGTCAGCAGCTGGCTGCACAGCTGGCACGGACTCAGGTGTTGCTCTTTCACGGATGCAAGTGGGACTCCCTCTTCGGCATCCTGCGCCTGGGCCCCGGCCTTTCCGCCCCGGCCTCTCCAAGCAGAGCAGCCACAGCCCAGGTGAGGGCTTCGACCCGCGCCTGGGTGGCCACGAGCCACGCTTGCGCTGCACTGCGATTCTAGGGGGAAGTTCTTTGACTGAGAATTGTGGTGTCGCTTCGACGGCACCCTGGCCCAAGCAATTCAAGTTGTGAGCCTTCGGGAATCGGGCTGGACCGGAGATTGAATTATAATTGTCTTTTTTCCTGAGCGCTCGTACTTGTAGCAGGAAATGACGCTCGTGGCAGGTGGCATCAACACCGGGGCTGCTTTTGGCATCGGCTGCTACTTCACCACCGCCGAGGGGCTCAGCCCAGAAAGACGACGAATGGGAAGACGACGAGAGCGCTGCTTTCCGCTTTCCTTCGCTTCGCTTCGCTCCTTCGCCGCCAGGTGGCCTCCAAGGCGGACGCCTACACCGAGCGCTGGGAGGAGTGGGAAGGCCCGGCGGGCCCGTGATGCCCGTGCAGCGGTGCTCCTCCCAGCACTCTGAGACTCTGACTCTCTGAGACTTTCTCTTCTCTCCGTCTCTTCGGAGATCTGCTGTCTTCTGTCTGCTCTTCTGAGCTTCTGCTCTGCAAAGCAGGCCGGCCGAACTGTGAGATCCCAGCAGACCTGCGCCCGAAGCTCGGCCGGGCTTCTGAATGCGGAGCCTGCGCAAGCGGAAAAAGGCGTAAGGCTTCGAGTCAGAGGCTCTCTGAGCCGAGTCAGGGGGGCTTCTGCCGAGATGCCGAGGCTGCTTGCTCGTTGCACGGGTGGCGCTGGGCGAGGCGCGGGGCGGGGCCCATGCAGCGAGCGCAGAAGAGCAGAAGGAGCGCGCTTCCTTCGCGAACTGAGATCTCCGAGTTGCGGGACGCCGACGCCTCGCTCCGGCGGCCTCCGTGTAGCACTGCAGATCACCCAGTCATACAGTGTCAGACAGTCAGAGGGCCCGCCGGCACAATGCGCTCGTGCCCAGCGATCCGCAATGAGGCAGACGTGCGTTGTGACTCCGTCCTCGGCGCCTGGCCTCAGAGCACGTGCGCACAGCGGGGGCGGACTTGTCGCTGCATCGGCTAAGGCGTGCCCAGAGCCCGGGGCGGCTGCGTGGACTACGACGAGTTTGTCATCTACAAGCAGGCGCTGAAGCGGTGGTGGCGGGGGACCAGTCCAGTAGCACAAAAGGGTGTTGCCTGAGCGTGAGCAGACGGCATGGAGACCTGTGGGGCCACCCCAGCGTGGGTTCATCTCAGTTGCTGTGCCATGTCTCGTTGTATGCCAGACCAAACTCGTTTTATGTTCCATCTTTCATGTCCGGGCTGCGCCTGTGTTCCTAATGCAGGGGTTGCTGCTCATGATGATTTGGTCTCCTGATGTCTCCTGATCAAAGCCCGAACACAACCTCGGGCGAAAACCGGGAACTTCTGATGCTCATGATGCCTGCTGGATCCCAGTGCCTGTTTCAAAACTCACCTGACAAGCCGCAGCTGCCCCACACCCACACGCACGTGCAGACTTGTGCAGCCTCCCAGTAAACGCCATCAGCGCAAGCGTTTTTCGCATCAGCGGACAGGCTTTGTTTCAGTTGCTCGGCATGCAAATGCCAACAGCGTCACGTAGCCATGTAAACGCCAACATGACAAGCCATGTTCGCAAAGGATTGCAAATGCATGATGCATCCTATACTAGCGTAATATACGCTGCGCATAACTAGCGTATACGCAGCGTATAATCAGCGTGTGGCATACGCCGACGCTGGAATTATACGCCGATGCAATTTGTATACGCTAGTGCGCAAAACACGCCGTGCTGGCCGTTCTAGCGCGCGTGCTTTCGTGCGTGCGTGCGTGCTGGCGTGCGTGCATGATCCGTGCATGCGTGATCCGTGTGCGTGCGTNACTCACCACAAGCACATGCACATGCACGCACGCCATCGCCTCGTCTCATGCGTACTTGCGGCAAGACTGAATTCGTCGCTTGAATCAATCTCAGTTCGACTCTTTGTGCGTTTGCGAAGGCCCAAGCCACGCCGTGATCCCAGAAAAAGTCACTTGAAGCAGACGGCGCGCTCACGCCGGCTCTGATCTGATCGTTGCGAGGCCTCAGTTCATCGTGGATTACAAGCACATTGATTGCTGCACCTGCCGCAGTTGCATGCGGGAAGCCATTGCCTAGTTAGGGTCACTTTGCAGTCACAAGGGGGGCTTCGGAGGCTTCCGGCACCCCGGCCGGTGTTCTGGCACTCTGCTCTACACGAATGTGTACAGAGCAGCCGGGCACTGTTTCACAGAGGCTCGCCGAAGCGACCCCGTCATCAGGTATTCGTGCCAGAAGAGAGAGAGGGAACTGAAGGCTGAGTCTGCTGAGTCGGCTGAGTAAGAGTCGGCTCGCCAGGGGTCTTGTAGTCTCCAGCAATCCGTGCTCTGTCAGTCTGAGTCACAGCGTCTGTTTCGCAGTCCTTTCAGCTGTGTTTAGCATCTGCGCCTCGTGCGCCATGCGGCTCCCCTTCTGAGAGCCGAGTTGCCCGGGGCCAAGAGAAAGAGGGGCGACAGAGGGGCGGGCGAAAGAGAGCTGACAGCGGCAGAGCCAGCGGAGCGCTTGGCGCTTCGCTTCGCTTCGCTCCGCTTGCGAGGCGGTTGCACTGCGGACTGCGGCGCCTCGCTGGGCCGGGCTTCGGGACTCCAGGACCGGAGCGCCGCGGCTGCGTCGGCGGCTTAGAAGAGAGCAGACTCAGATCAGAGCTCTCCGCAGCACTCTCTGCAGCTCCACTGAGCCGCTGAGGTGAGTCGACCGCGGCCGCGACCGCGACCCCGCGCCGTCGGCTTCCTCCGTGGTTTGGATCCCCCGGTGGCGTGTGGCGTCGTTGGAGTTGGATCCTTCGATGGGCTGCGCACAGGGCGTCGTGTCCAATCCGGTGCCCTTCCCCTTCCGCCTTCCCCTACTGCTGTAAGCGGCAGCTCCGCTAAGCCGCTAAGTGGCACTTCAAGCAGCCACAGCCCAGAGTCCAGAGGTACAGCCCGCGGCGATGGAACCCAACAAGCCCATCGAGCCTGTGCATCAACATTCAGAGACCTCCTTGCCTGGCACTCTGGCACTCCTGGAAGCCTGGAATGTGCGAAGTCCCCCATCTCTCCTCTCCTCTCTCTGAAGGTCGCAGCCGTCGGGCAGCTTGAAGCAGTCCTCGACTCCTCTCGAAAGAAAGGTGAGTCGGGGCCTCAGCGGCGCAGGAGCGCGCAGCAGTGGGTGCAGCAGTCAGCTGCGTCTGAGGCAGCGATGGCTCGCCGATTGTCATGGGGAAGTACAAGATGAGCATGACCAAGCAGGAGCGGAGAGCAGCGGAGCTGTGTGTGGAGTGTGTGCGTGTGTGGACCCGGGTGCCCCTTTGCTAGGACCTCATGGGCGAAGGGACCTCGAGCATTTGCCGAAAAGGCGTCTGCATGGAGCCGGGGTCCGAGCAGCCTTCGGAAAGAGAGCAGAGCAGAGAGAGCAGAGAGAGAGGATGAGAAGCAACGCACCAAACACTGTGCTGGCCGCTGGCCGCCTGCGACACATATTGCTATCAGTGCTGTTGTAGGTGCAGCTATGGAAACCGCCAACGAAATTGCTTAACACTGGAACCATCGTCCTCACGTTACACTTTTGCATGTCTGGTATTCTGTTGCATTTACCCCGAGCTTTCAAAAACCGGGGGTTTACCTGACGAGGGAAGACACTGAGCTGTTGAACCTTTCAACATAGGCACAAACCTGGTCTCCCGCGCTCTGAATAGCTCAGTGCTCGTTCTGTTCGTTCTCTGCGCGCGATCTGGGGTTTCTCTCGGGGGATCTGTGTGCCAGGCCGGATGCTCTGTAACAGCATGAGACCAGACTAAGATATCACATGTTTATAATTTATAATTGTGTAATAAAATATGTAGTCATTGCATTTTCAGTCAACAAACCATCCTGAACTTTCACTCCCCTTCAGCCCGTAAGACATGTGCCCAGGGGGCCGAACTCGCCCCTTACGCCGAGAAGACGGATGAGAATTGCAGTTGCAATAAATACAGATTTAACTAACAACTACCAAACTAACACAGTTTTAGCAACAAGTTTTTATAGTAAATCAGAAATAGACGCAACACTTAGTAATTATTATACATCAGCACAAATAGATACAAATTTATCAACTAATTATCAAAATAACACATTACTGGCAACTAATTTTTATAACAAATCAGAAATAGACGCTAATAACTGGGTAGATGCCACAGCACTAACCCCATACGCCTTAACATTAACACTAACAACGGATTATTACACAATTACACAAACACAAGCGAATTATTATGATAAAGCATTTATTGATGCCAATATCGGAGGGGGTGGATACAGTGATATATAAATTGATAATTTACTCGCTTTAAGAGTTCCGTTAAGTGATTTTACTGATAGGTTTAGCGTAAATCCAATAGTAGAATGTTCCGCCCCCACCATTATTCATAGTGGATTAACATTAAATAGCTCAACGATTAATGTATCACCTGATAAAGTAGTAAGTCAGTTTAAAAATGCTTCAAATTATATAACAATTCAACGAAATAACATAATTGCTAATGCCACAAGTGATGACAGTTTAACAGCATTAGATTTAAACCCGTCAGACAGTGTTAAACTGCGAAATTTAACACTAGGAAATATCACAGTTCCAGTAACAGGTAGTGATATCATTAGAAACTCGGGCGATGCTAGTTATACACTGCGTGTTAGAGATACTCAAGGATTATGGGAATTCAAAAATAGAAATTTTAGATGTATGAACCCAAGTAATCCAGCAAATGGAACAGAGATGATATTACACGATACAGGTGGTGATTATAGATTACGCATAGGAAGTCAAACAACAGCACAAGTCGGCATAGGAGTTTTATATATTGCAGCATAGTCCTTTCTGATTTTTTAAATGTTGGTGGATTATCTTACTAATTTTAATCAAGCGAGAGTAGCAACAGATTTAGACATTATAGGTAATCTAATTTAACAAATTCAACAGGAGATATTCAAGTGCCAACGACAGGAATGGATATTTGTAGAAACAGTGGAGACAGTAATTATAATTTAAGAGTTAGGGACACGCAAGGAGTTTTTGAATTTAGGAACAGAAATTTTAGATGTATGAACCCGAGTAATCCAGCAAATGGGACGGAGATGATATTACACGACACAGGAGGCGATTATAGATTAAGGACAGGAAGTGTAACAGCAACAGTAGGAATAGGAAGACAATATAATGGTTCATATCATTTAACAGTAGGAGGCGTATCAAATTTTAATGAAACGAGAGTAGAAAACGACGCAACATTTTTAGGGTAACAGTTATTAAATACCAAAAGTCGTGTTTTTCAGCGTAGTGATGCTAACAACTCATTAAATATTATCGGCGAGAAGGAAATACATTTTAGTCTTCAAACTGATAGAACAACCGACCCGACAACAGGTAGTATAGCAATGCAGTTAAATGATAATCCTTCAAGCATAACAATGAATAGAGCAACGACAAATGAGCCAGACATTAAATGTAATCGGAAAAATAACAGCAGAAGCGGATTTTCATCAGCAATATATGAAAATTTAAATGGTAGTGATTATGACCTGATTGTAAGAACTGTCGACACTGATAGAAAGCGCACCAGAAATTCAATTAACTGACGGAAAAGTTAATTTAGTAGCAATTTTGAAATAACACATACAAATGATGCAGGAAAAACAAAAAGTAACAATCAATAGCCCAGATAATGACGGATGGATTAGATTAAGTAATACTGGGTTATCAAGATTGGACGCAACTACAACAGGCGTTGATGTTTATGGCGTTTTAAAGACAACAGGCAACGCAGATATTAATGGGACTTGCACTTGTAGCATTAGTAGAGACCTCAGATGTTAGACTGAAACAAATAATAAAAAAATGTTATGATGTAGTTAAATATATTCAACCAAAAACATATAATTCTATTAAAGATGAAGATACAAAAAAACAACTTAGGAATGATTGCAGACGACTTTAAAGATGCTAAATTACCCCCTGAATGGGACAACATTATATTTTATAATGACGATGGTATGAAATTGTTAGCTGTTAGCATATAATAAACTAACAGTTATATAGTGGGGCGCAACAAACCAAATTATTCAAGAGAAAGACGAACTTTGATGTAGTGAAAGCAATGAAAAAAGAAATGGCAACAATGAAAGGAGAAATTGCAAAATTGAAAAAGAAAAGTAAAGTAGATAGTGATTAATAATATTCATATGAAATAACAATGTTAGTCACCTTAAACATGTTATTCACATCTTTAGCATTTGTGTTTATATAAAAGAATGAGTAAGGTGCAAAATTCACTGCTTGCTGATACATGTCATACAGTGTTCGCTTGTCTACAAAGGCACTATTCTCTTCAAGGAAACTTTTTTCCTCGTTCATATTCTTCAGTCTGAATATGAACAATGCTGAAGCATTAAGTCTTATTATAGGTGCTAGGACATTATATTTTTGTGTTGATAAAATGCATGAGATGGCATTATGTCTTCCGCGCGTGAACAACCCATGCAAGATATTGGAGTATCTTACAAATTTAGGGTCATCGGCAAAGTCATCCACCACTATAAAACTACTGCATAATTCCTTTTGTTTGTTCTTCTTCTGGAAGTCTATTACCTTGTGTTGTGTTTCTATGATATGCTTTAAGGCAATTGGATCGTATTCTTCATAACATACCTTTTACTTTTCTGTATCCACTTTCATTACGTCACTAATGTATTTCTTGACTGCCCTCCATGTGTCGTCTACATGAACACTAGGGCTAAAAATGTATATTCTCTCAAAAGAACCACGATAAATCTTTAATATTAAGTTGGCGATTAAAACAGACTTGCCACCTGTTGAAGAAGCAACGCACAGCATTCTTGCAGGTAGGTTTTGGCATCATGTCATATTTGCTATTCTTGGTTCTACTTTAGGAATATCTTCTAACATTAATACTAGTTAGAAATTGTATGATGTAAATATATATGGATAAATATATAGAGGTAATAAATGAGATAGAGAAATTTGATGAAACAATAAAAACTCCAAGATATAGAATGTGTTGTCATAGTTTGTTGGAATTTCTTAAGGCAGTCTGCAATTATATTCAAAATGTTAAAAATGAAAATAATATACATGAGTTAATATAAATGCGTGATGAAAGCGATGAAAGCAATAAGCAGAAAGGGTTTTGTATTAATTCTAAAGGTGTATCTTGTATCCCTTGTAGGTGTAAAAGACAATCTTATCACAAGGAAACAAAAACGGTCAAAGAAAATAACATAATAACCTCTAACATTGCGGAAGACAGGCATAATATGAAATTTGGAGCAACAGGACGACATGCATCACCCGATGAAAACGGCATATTTAGAAACGATAATCAAGTGGGAAGCGTTGAGATATGCGATACTGGTTTTGGAACTCATGGTATAACACCCGAGGAATGCGAACAGAGAATAGAAATGACCGAGACAGACATTGAATGTATTAAGAAAGACATAGAANATGCGATACTGGTTTTGGAACTCATGGTATAACACCCGAGGAATGCGAACAGAGAATAGAAATGACCGAGACAGACATTGAATGTATTAAGAAAGACATAGAACGATTGGAATTAGAGAGTAAAAAATTGAAGTTTAAAACTGACAAGAAAATTGTATAATAAGATAAATATGGATTGTTTGCTTCCTAAGAAAGAAAACAAAGAAAGTAAAACGGATTGGCTAGCCGAAAGAAAAAATATTAGAATGTATAATGCTAGATTAAGGGCGATTGTAGACGAGCTAGAGGATTGCTACCATTATGAAGAATATAAGAAACGATTTAAATTGTTGTTTGAAAATTGTTAAAATAGTCTAAAGACTTGTTATGTATATGTTAAGACAGCGTCCCTACGTGCCAGAGCCCCGCGGTATGTCTGTTGTCCGTAAGCGCGCCATAAGAACGTTGTAATGGTTAATTAGTTTGAAACAATGTTTATCATAATTAATGCTTATGATAAATATTGCATAGAATAATGTACTATGACAATATATGTTGATAAAATAACCATGGATTTAATAGTGATTTACATCCTACCCATTGTGAAAGGCAATGTGTTAGATGTAAAGAATGGAAGAATTTAGTGTATTTCAAAAGATGTTATTCTTGTAAAACAGGTAGGTATTTAATGCAGTATAGAACCACGGTTGCTTGTTGTGAATGTTTAGTATGAAAGCATGCAATGATAAACGCAAAAATGACTTAAAAGAACAGTGTCTTGTATATATAACATGGAAGGTTTAAAAATCAAATGCTCAAGGTGTCACAGTAAAAAGACAGTTGAAGAATTCGGATACAGCAAGAATATCATTTTTTTTGCAAATTGTATTCAATGCAGAGAGAAGCGGAAAGAGTATAATCGTAAATACAAAAAGCCAGACGACAAGCCATCAGAAATAGTTACTGTGTTTAACCATACACGACAACTATTGCTTAATGATGAACTTCTTGAGAATTATTTTCTGATAGGTAAAGGATATCGGCAGTAAGCAACCAGAGCAAACCAGCGAAACAAATTCGTTCTCTAAACTATATCGGGTAATGCATTCATAAGTATATTATAAACATACTGTATAAGAGGCATTGCACTATGAGTATATCATGATTATAACCTTTGAAACTAAACCTAGTAAAATCTATGAGAGAACCTTTGCCCAGTTTGGGATGATAATACCACCTTAGGGAATATGGATGGGGTAATTGGTTATTCCTATACTGGTCTTGGTAATGGGGAAGTAGTGGTGATCCAGTTGTTGAGATGTAGGGGGGAGTATAGGAACAATCCTCTTACATGGATGAGGTAATCGGTTATTCCTATACTTGTATTGGTATTGGGGTAGTAGTCGTGATATATTGGGTGGGGCGTACGGGGGAGTACAGGAATAATCGTCTACTGGGTTGACTGGTGGTATTGTCACCCAAAATGGGCAAGGGTTCTACTAACTGATAAGGAGGTTTGGGTCGGGGTACAGGGGATTATAAGTGGAGGGGAAACAGAAGACTGACATTCTCACGCACAAAGTAGCTGCACTGATGGAGCTAGCTCAGCTGTCTCAAGACATCTTACCGCGGACTGCTCTGCATAGACGTGAACACTCCTGAACTCCTGAGTCAGCCTGAGTTGAGTTTGCAACGGCCTTGAAAATGGGCGGCGAGTCGAATCAGAATTGACCCCATCGTTTTTGGCAAGGCCGTGCCCTTGGTGCCATTGTTTGGGCTCTCGGTGTTTGTTGCACTTTCGTGCTCCTTTGGCTGCGCGATGTGCCGTGTGGTTCGGGATCCGACACCGTTTCTGCTTGGGGACGTTTGCCTGACAGAATGCTGGTTCCATGAATTTGCTTCGCATGGCGTCGCCGCTTCGCGCGGTTGCACGACCGGCCTCTGAGCTCGTGCCTAGTTTAAAGTTTCGGGATCCACCATTCCGGGGCCACGGGACCGAGGACCGGCACCGAAGTGGCCATCAAAGTCTACAAGGCGCTCGCCTCCTCGATCCGGCTTCTGAAGGCTGCGGCGCTGAGTCAAAGAGGCTTTGAAGGAGACCCACAAGGGCGAGGACGTGCGGCTGCAGAAGTTCCGCAGGCGGTGGGTGCACGGAAGCAACGCGATTTGAGTCTCAGAGAGAGGTCTGGGCTCTGCTAGGCCCTGTTAGGCCCTCTTGGAGGCCGTCTGGTATGTTGGCACGCATGAACTCTCAGGCAGATCAGCGTCCTGAAGATGTTGCAGGAGCCCTTCGGCACCGTGCCCGGACCCAACGAAGCTGCTTTGCACCGCCGCTCTGGCCTGCGTTTGCTCCTGGGCTTGTCAGGTCGGACGAGACCCTCTGGCACCCGCAGCTCGCAGCGGTCAGCTGCACAGAAGTCGAGAGAGAGAGCAACGGCGGGAGAGTCCCTGCCTGCGACATGGCAGACGAAGCCTTCCAAGCTCTTCATGTCGCTTCTGGACTACAGCACGGACAAAAGTCGGGCACCCGGCCAGCCCACTTCACACTGTTCCAAAGCCTATCCAAGCAAAAGAGAAAACCCTGCGGCAAATTCCTACACGGCTTGTTGGAGCCGTGTTCCCAAGGGACTTATATTGGTGTGAGGGTGGTGTGGGTGTGGGCGTGGGGGCGTGGGGGCGTGGGGGCTGGGGGCGT
>BGNK01001978.1:25241-90043 GCA_003297005.1 Symbiodinium sp. clade A Y106
GCGTGGGTGTGGGTGTGGGTGTGGGTGTGGGTGTGGGTGTGGGTGTGGGTGTGTGTGTGTGTGTGTGTTTGTGGGGAGCTCTGTTACCAAGGGTCAACTTTTGAGTTTGCAGGGGGCCCGAAGGCTCATCGGCTCATCATACAGCTCGGGCCAACGAAGCTCTGTATGATGAAGCCAGGAAAACGTACCTGCAGATCAGTTCCTGGGCACGGGTGCGCAGCTGGATTGGTCATTCCACTACAGTTGCTGCATGTTCATGAGGTCTCAGTTGTCATGTACACTGCCAAAACACCAGAATCGACAAGCCTTGAGTCCAGATTGGTTCCGGAACCCCGAAAGCTTCTGCTTTCAAGACGCCTCAAGCTGTGCCTGATAAACAACAGGTCAGTGGATGCGCGATGGATGTTTAAGGCCTAAGTGTGTTCCAGGTAGTTGCGAGCTAGTCTTGTATTCGTTCATCGTGCTACCTGCGGCGGGGTTGCCCGTGCATGCTTCCTGTCGGACTGAACAGGGCTACCCGATAGGTTGCCGTCGTGCAACCAATAAGATCCGATCAGAATTGCGGCTCCGAAGGAAATCGCATCCGGATTCTACCAGAGTTGATGGTGCTTTGTTCCGTGCTTCATGCAAGGTTTGATGCCAGGTTTCAATGAAGGTTTTGAGTTTTGCGGATCCGATGAAACTCCGCAGACCACTTTTTCAGATCCGATCACCCCAGCTGGAACTTTCAAACCGCACCATGTCGTGGAACCGTGATAGGTCAGCTGCCTCATGGTCGAGTTCGTGTTGGGAGCAAAATGGATCGTCGGGTTGGAACAACCGTGACTGGCAACGCAAGCCTGTCAGTTCCTCGCCACCTCCGCAATCGTCGGTGCCGAATGGAGCCATTTAGATTCCATCTTCATACTCTCCTGATTTGGGAAATCTACGATAGCAATTCGGTTTCCAACAAGAAGTGTTTCGTACCTCGTGACGAGGAACGAGTTACGACTATGTGTGCTAGCCCGCCTATCTTCCCACCGAAACCATCGCAGTGTTTCGGCTACAAACGTAGTTTCGTTATTGCTATCTATCGCTCGCTCGGCTACTTGCAGTTAGTGTGTGCGAGCAGGGATAGCTCGACTTGGAATGGCGAACAAAGTAGGGGGTGGTAGGAAAGGGAACGTGGCTAAGAGCCGCGCGAAATGGCCACCTCCCCTCGCTCCCCGGCTACTACGCTTGCTTCCCCGTGCAGACCGTTGTCGGCCCTAGTCTTGCGGCGACGTTGGCCAGTTCTCCGGGTGGCCCAGTCCACTCCCCGGCGGCTACGGTCGTGCCAGCCAGCGCTCCCGTGGCACTGCTGGCACACTTGAAACTCAACAAACCTGTGCGAGTGCGCGAGCGTGGAACAGGTCTTAGTGCGATGGAGCTTGGTCCATTCAGGTTTTGCAAAGTAACGTGTTGGAGCTCCAACTGCCTGTTCACGCCCGGCGCGAGTTGTTTGTGAGGGGCGGCGTCTGGGAGCTGCAGCTACAGACTGCGAGCTTCAGAACCCAGGGCCTGCCACATCTGCTGCCATTCGAGGGCGGTGACACCCTGGGCTTTGGCAATCTCGATGACGCTTAGGGTTCGATGGTAGGGCCTTAAAGGCACGAGACCTTATGCACGACTGTCGTGACAATCCCTGGTTCCTGCGTCAGGGTACCTCCTAGCGCCAGACACGGTCGGGTCATCGGATGGGTGTGCCCTCAGGAGGTCCCTGAGCAGGTCGCGGTTGCGAACCAGACCCTTTGGGTCCACCGCACCAGATCGATTGATGAGCTCGTAGGGCCCCAAGTCCTTCACCAGCTCCTTGTGGTGTGCCAGCACTTTCAACAGCACACCTTCGTCCGTGAAAGGCTTGGGGGTGCGCCTGGGCCCTCCCCGGCCTCCCTTGGCGGCCATGCTTTCCACCCTGTTTCCAGGGCAGAAAAAACTTTTCCTCTCCTTTCCCTTTCCACCCTATTTCGAGGGCCGCAAAACCCTTTTCTTGGAGGCTTTCCTGCCTCGGCTTGCTGCTCCTTCGGAGCTCCAGCAGCCTTTCTCCGAAAAAGCTACCACAGCTGCTCGCTGCAGACGGCAGCACACTTGAGCCAAAGTTGCAGGCCACCAGCTTTGCACATGAACTCAGGTTTAGGGGGTTCTGTCGGTGTTAATGTTTATATATCGATCGATCCTATGACCCTGTTTCCAGGGTTCAGGGAGCACGAAAAAATCAACACCAGAATCAGTCGGAAATATCAATATAATCAATCTAAAAACTTACGCATTTACATAGTCCTTAACCGAGAAAAAATCAAAATCATATTTGATATAATCAATATAGGCCTTCAAAATCAATATCAATAGAAATGTTAACAAACACATTGATTCTAATCAATAGGGGATGCTCAGGGTATGACGACATCGCAGGTGAAGACATGGATCCGAGCCCTACGAATCCCCTGGACAGTGTTGACCCTAGCTTCCGATATGAAGCACAAATGGTGCGACTTGAACGGTGGCACTATCCTCGTCGTCCGCTTCCTTTCGATGAAGAGGAGTTCGATGTACAGGATCCAAGGTTCCGTCGATGGCTAGATGCGAACACTGGTCCGNGTGCGACTTGAACGGTGGCACTATCCTCGTCGTCCGCTTCCTTTCGATGAAGAGGAGTTCGATGTACAGGATCCAAGGTTCCGTCGATGGCTAGATGCGAACACTGGTCCGATTGAAGACGTGGATTGAGTGTCTCACGGAATGCTTCTCACAGGAGAAGGTAATCCTTTTGAGCCCTTTGTTCATTTCGAGAGAAGATGCTTTTCTCAGGAGAAGGTACTTCCTCAAGACCTTGCTAAGGACTGAAGAGATATTTATCTTTGGATAAGATACTCTTGACCTTTCATACTTGCCAAGCCGCAAATGCCAATGCTGGCATCAAGTGGAGCCAAGCTTTTCCATCTGGAGAGGCAACTGAAACATGTGGGCAACTTTCGAGCAAAGTTTTGAATCAAGATCCGTTTGCGTTTCGTGTGCGTGTTCTCCTTTTTCTTTCATACAAGCTGTCTCCAGGCCGAGATGTACAGACTAGCTCAATCACTCCGCTCGTAATTCGCTTGGGCAATAACAGGCAAGTAGAATGCCGACTTCACGGCCATGCAGTTCTACGTGTTTTTAAATTTGTGCCTGGTTGAAACACTGATGTTACACATCCAGGTGCCTGTCTGNCTTGGGCAATAACAGGCAAGTAGAATGCCGACTTCACGGCCATGCAGTTCTACGTGTTTTTAAATTTGTGCCTGGTTGAAACACTGATGTTACACATCCAGGTGCCTGTCTGTTTCACGCATCACTTGCATGTATCCATGCCTGTTGCTCAAGGTTCTGGCAGAGTACGATCTACGGCTGTGCGCCTGTAGTAAAAGAGACTCCTGTGTGCCTGTGGTCCTGTACGCCTAGCGAGGGAATACACGCCCAGGTTACATCTCAGGGGGTGGGTGGGGGTGGGGGTGTGTGGGAGGGTGGGTGGGGTGGGTGGGTCTGAGTGTGTCTGGGTTTGTGTCTTTGTGTGTTTTTGTGTGTTTTTGTTGGTCTATGTGTCTGTGTCTCTGTGTCTGTGTCTGTCGAGGGTGGGGCTCGTCTGTGTGTGGGTTTTCAAGTCTGACGTTGTGGATCTTCTGTTGTCAGTCGCAGCGCTGTTGGGAGGTGGAACGCCAGCTCCGGATCCGACAGCCGCAGCCCCAGAAGCAGGGAAGGGTGCCCAAGGGCTTGACCGCCGCAGTCTTTGTTGAAGGACGGCGTGATGTACGTGATCACCGAACTGGCTCAGTCCGAACGCTTAGTGGGAAGTGGGAAGCGTGCTGTACTGTGCTGTGCTTCTGGATGGGAAGAAGCAAAAAGGGCTCAGCTTGAAAAATAGCACACATCGCGTCGACAACTGACAGCAAGCGTTTAACCCTTGGCCTTGGCTTTGGGCCAGACGGGTCCTAGTTTGACAGGCAGCAACACTGGCTTACAACAAGGCAAGTATGTCTTTCTCACGACAGCGACCGTTTACACGTCCTGGCCGTCCTGGCCCAGGCCATGCACACCACACAGTCTAGGCTCATCCAGCTTACTCGTAATTCAGGATTCAGGACACACTTCCAACCTGAAGAAACCGCTTGTCAAACGCCAACTTCCATGGCAGCTTGGCTCGTAGAGCTGTAGCTGACGCTGACTTCAGCTCGGCTTTGCTGCCATTCGTGAGGAATCAACGTTTCCACAGGTCGTAGGGCTCCAGCCGCAGCGCCCTTTGCATGAAGCAACTTTGCCAACGCGAACGCGAGCGCTCGCTTCGCCTGGAAAGGCCGCCCGAAACAAAGAGAGGCCCCCGCCCGCACGCGCTCCTCGACGCGAATGCGCGGCCCGCTGCGGCCGTGAGGCCGTTGACACTCTTCACGAGGAGCCTTTCTAGGCTAGAGCTAGAGCCAGAGAGGCTGTACACCTTCCAAGGACAAAAGGACGCAGCAGCATGAGACAAAGGAAACACAAGCCCAAAAGCACAGGAGATGGAGCGCACGAGAATTAACAGGAGTGCGACCGGTGACCGCAAGCTTTTGGTGAGTTTCTAGGAGAACTGAGACTCTCCACCTCGGAATTGCGTTCGAGAGACGGGCATAGTTTTGACATGCGGTAATACTGCTGAGGGAAGTTGGCTGAAAGAGAGCAGAGATGTGAAGTCTTGTCCATTTTGGGCATATTAGTCGTATATCGATCACGGACGTGCGCCAATTCAGTGACCAGCAGCTCGTCCTGGAGTCCTGCCTGACTGCCGACACTGGCAAAGATTGCTTTGCCTCATTCATGAATACACCGCGACCAGTGCATGCTGTGGCGTTCCATCATCCCACCCGCCCCAAGCCCAGGCCGCGGCCATTCCGATGCATCACATTCTCTTCGATCGCCTGTACGATAACTCCATAGCCAGCCACGGCAAACGCTGTAAGAGGAAACAGAGCAAAGTTGGAACCCCGGGCAGAAACGTGGCTGATTCCCAGTGATGCCCCCCAACATGCTGCATGTTCCTTTCAGGTGCATCAGACGCCAGGGCTAGCCGGCAATTGACGTTTGGCGGTGGCAGGTACAGCTTGAAGGACTACCTTGCATTGCGGAGAGACCAGGGCAAAAGCCTCTCGTCGGGGACCCCGAGCACCGACGCAGCTCCGCGGCCATCCTTAAAGTCTTAAAGGATACTTCCGGCCGAGGCGAGGAGCGGTGAAGAACATCAGCAAGGCGGGCGCGGGCGGAGCTGAGCGGAGCGGGAGCGGAGATGAGCTCTTTTTCTGCTTGCTCCCTGCAGGCGATCATCCTGGTCGTGGCGGGTCTACATGCCAAAGGGTCCGGAAGCCTAGAGTTAGTAGAGCTCGGCTGCAGGGGAGCTCGCCCCCTCTGAGGCTTGTGCACCTCGACCTGAAGCCAGAGAATTTGATGATGTTCAACGGCCCCGAACCCAAGTCCTAAAGTGCTGCAGCGCTGCTGCCGCTGGCGTCTCGTCTGAGGCCGGCTGAAACTCATCGACGTCGACGGCTGCGTCCCCTGCGGCAGCGAGGTCTCTATCCAGGCCCCGGGCCGCCGTCCCGCGCCGCCGGCGGCCGCTCCGGCGCGGGAGCTCCTCCTTTCCACTCTGTATTTTGGCCAGGATTCCTCCATCTCCTTTTCGCCCTGCTACTGTGCGCCCGAGTGGGCTCGGGGCTCGGGCTCGTGGCTCCCGAGAGAAGTGGCTCAGACTCGCAGACTCAGACTCTCTTCTCCTAGAGATTCGCTTTTGTTTCGCGCAATCCTCTGAGGCTCGCTTCCTCATCGAAGAGACGGAGCTCGGCCCTCGGCCCCGGACGCAGCAGAGCTCCTCCTCAGCTCCGTGACGGAGACTCCACACAGACCTACCAAGTCTTCTTCTCCTCTTCTCTTCTTCTCTTCTTCTCTTCTCTCCTCTTCCTGTCAGGTCCAAGATCACGGTGAGGCCGCACTTGGACGCAGGGAGCCCCGAACCGGAGCGGAGCGGAGCGGAGCCCCCAACCGCTGCAGAGGTCTGGAGCGTGGGGATGACCATCTGCGAGCTGGCCACCTTGGACGCACGCCAGCTCAGAGACGGAACAGACGGAACGGCAACTCAACTCCTCTCCTCTCCTCTCCTGCCGAGGCCGTGCTGAAGCCCATGTACGCCAACTTCTTGCGGAACGGCCACTCCCACCGAGAGGTGCGGAGCAGGGCGCGGCAGGGCACGGCAGAGAAGAGTCGAAGTGGAGACCAAGACCAAGACTGGCCCAGGCTGGATTCTTGTTCATGGACTGGCTTGGCTCTATCGCCAAGGCAGGACAGCGAGAAAGCGAGAAGTCGGAAGAGAAAGGAGTCCCCTGCTAGCTGAGATGGCGCAAACCGGCAAAAAGACGCCCCAGTGCGAGAAGTCGACAAGAGACGAGCCTGAACAGAAGCACGACCAACCCGGCTGTCCGGGTGACCAGCAGCCTTGCGCTTCTCAGGGGCTGTGTCTGTCTCCGGATGCTTCTTTGTGCGGTCGGGTAGTAGGATTGTATCCGGGTGAAAGTTCGGAAGTGTGACGCTCTTCTTGCTTTCGTTTAATCTGACCTCGTGTTAGTAAAGGCCCCCTCAATAGAGCTAAACTCGGCCCGGAACTCAATAGTGGAGCAGCCCCCTCAATAGAGTCAGAGCTAAACTCGGCCTGCACGTAATATTGAACTCCCCCTCAATAGTGGTAAATTCCCGTCCCAAGGTTTGGGGAAGTAGACACTCCTACTACAAACTGACGCCCTAAAGCCATAAGGCTTCTATATACAAACCTCGAGCTTCCAGCATTCAAGGCTGCAGCCCCAAGCTCCAAACTCTGGTTCTGCACGGCTGCCAAATCTATAGGTTTCTAATAGAAAACCCCTTATAAAAATGTTGGTTCTTGAAGTACCACTTCTCGAATTGTGCTGGGGGAGCTCCAGGAAGGTTTTATGCAGCACAAGGGCAGAAAATACCTTCAAACTCGGACGTAGATCTTTTTACCAAGCGAGGACATGCTTCTATTCTTCGCTGGCTTCTGCCGATCATGGCTCTTGTACAAGTTGCCACACTGCTGAGCTTTGTCCACTAAGCTTGATCTTGACTTGATCAAAACATAACCAAGCAGCACACTTCAAGGGGAAAAGGCGCGCTCCACCTATCCTAGTAGATGCGGTTCCCGCCGTTTTTTATACAACAGCGACAGAGATTGACCGTCTTCTTCCTGCCAGCATTGCGCAAGCCCCAGCAGTTTTCGAACACCACGTCCTTCAACCTGATGGAAGGGGCCAGCAATGACCCTCGTGTGCACGGGAGCCGGTGACTCAACACGCTGAAACGCAGGAGCGCTCGTTTGTGTCTCTTGATCCTTGGTCTTCACTCTGCCCTTCGGCTGTTTGTTAAAAGTCGTATAGGACGTTGAGGCTGTGGAATGCGTTGCAGCCATAGAAGATGTCGGAGGAGTAGAGGAGGAAGCAGGAGTAGTGGCCAAAGGTCGTTCCTCTGTTGTTCGAACAGTGGGTAGCGGCGAAGTGTTTGCCGGCATTGCCTGCTCGAACAGGTTCTTTAAGTCAACAAGCCGAATTTTCTGTTCATCGCCCAAATCTTCTGGGGCCATTGACATCTGGCACCTGCAACTCCACCAGCTCATTCCTCGTTAGTTTACTGGAAGTTGCCTGCCTAGCTGCGCCTAGCTTGTGTCCTCAAAGCTCGTAGGCGCACGGGACGCTGGTTCACGCAGTGCTGCAAAGCAATCACCAATCGCAGCAATAGCCATAACTGCTATGACGATGTATAAGTCCCAAGGAACCTCCGGCTGAATGTTCTCCTTGACGCCTGCTGCTCCACACACCTGGCACATCATGACAAGACAAGCTTGCCAATCCAAGAAGCCACGTTCGCGGACTTAATACTCACTCCCTTCGTAGGTCTACGGTCCTTGACATCCCATAACTCCTTGAGCTCGGCCAACCTGTCCTTCGGCAGCGGCTTCGTGCCCAAGTCGGCGTTACCCCAGGTTTGTGCTTCACTTGAAGGTGTTCCTCCTGGATCTTCTGCTTGATCCAATTTCCACGGAGGCGTAGATGCCTCGCCTCCAGTTTCCGGCAACGGACGTCATCAACGAAATCGCCGCCTGGTTGTCTATGTGGAGGTTGACCCTGACAGTCTTGCCCAAGACTTCTTCGGAGGCACTTCGTGGCGTAGGTCATCACCGCTCCTTCCACCCCTTCCATCAACTCCGTTTCTGGGGTTGAGAGGGCAATGCGTGGTTGCCGGGACACGTTCCAAAGAATTTAGCCACCGAGCCATGGCTTTTTCCAGAAGAAGGGGCAAAGCTCGAGTCCGTGTAGGTCCGCTTTTTCGCTTTGTCATTGGCAAACCTCAATCGCTCGTACGTCGTCTCATTCCAGTAGGGCACCTTGTAATTCTCGACGACATAATCGAGGTTGCATATTGAATAGCCGGTCTTGAGCAGGAGGATAACCACAGCATCTTTCCCACCGCGAGGGTTGAGGCCATCATGCGGTCCAAGTTCGTTACCCCCTTGTCGCATCAGGCCCTCTCCTCCCGTCCTCGGGCCCCTGCAGCCAAAGAGCTCGCCGAGGACGCCATCCGGCGATACGTTCTTTCAAGCGTGGTGCTGGCCCTGGGCCCAGCGCTCTGCATCCGGATTTCCTGTGGGCGCCCCTTCACCTTCACACTGGAGGCGCCTGAGGTACTGCCCCACGCGCGCCTCTGGCAGGGGCTTTCGTGGCGACCCGGATCGGGTGTTGCTCACAGTCGGTGAGGGGAATGCCCACAACGATGCCTTTTTGACACGGATGCGTGAGCTTTGTCCTGGGTTATCTCGCTGGTTGGAGTACATCTATCCCACGAACTCCGCTACCAGCGTCTTCCACCGCAGACATATCATCCATTCACGTGCCGGGGCTCAACAAGGCTGCCCCCTTATCTATGATGGCTCGTCTTTTTTGGGAGGCTCTCGGCCTCATCCCCCGTCTTGAGGGCTCTCACCGCCTGCGCAGCTTGACGGACGATGGCTTTCTTGAGGGTCCTTCGACCGAGGTCCTTCGGCGTTTCTCCACTCTAATCACAACGCTGGCGAGAGAGCCTCTGTGGATTGGCAGCCTTTCGTTGACCAGGGCTGTGTTGTCGCTCAGGATGGTAGTGTTGAAATCCTCAAGTCCCCCATTGGCCCACAAGCGTGGTGCGAGACGTTCGCACAGGGCTTGGCCGCCAAGCAGTCCGTTGTCGCAGATGCGATTGGTCAGCTGCCGGGCGCTGTTTGCTTCGCCATACTTGCTCGGCTTCGCGGATGAATTGTTTGCTGTCTCAGGGAGCAAGCGGGATTCGCCCTCCGGGATGGTGGCTTGGGAATGCAGTCGCTGCCTCGCATGCTGCCTATCTGGCCTCTCGGTGGGTGACTCATGCCCATTGTCTGGCTCTCTGTGTGGGACACTGGTGGGACGGACGCATTCCTGGCAGTTGGGTTGTGTGCTGCCGGCATCGGGGACTTGATTTCCTGTGACTCTGCCGATGCCACTCTTTCGCAGGCAGCTAGGTTGATGCAGCGCGGGTCTGCTTATATATGGGAGCAATCTGTCCCCGCTGCCTCGCGGTGCCGCCGACGAGCCTATGCTGGTCCGACTGCGGGTCGGGTATTGGTAGCCACACCCTCGAAGACACCCCGCAAACAACTCAGCAATGCGCAGTTTTCTCTTGATGTTTCCCTCCGCCTTGGCGTCGATGTCTTCGAGGGCGGCCTTCCGTGCCCCTTCTGCGGTCTCCTGCTGGACTCGCCCGGGCATCATGCGCTCTCCTGTATGGCTGGGGGTGATGCCGTCCTTGCTCACAACTGTGTTCGGGACTTGGCAGCAACCATTATGTACTTGTAATCATCGAAGTCCATGTCCCTGCCCTTGACCTTTTTTGGGCCTGCTAGGTCCAACGCCAGCGCATAAAGTTGTGGTTGCTTCCTCCGTCGATGTTGATACCCAGTGGCCTGAGCATTCAAGCACACCGAGCCCACCGAGCAGTCTGCCCTGTAGGGTTGGTGGTCATTCATCAAGTGCAGCTGATTGCCTCCCCTTCCACGGCCATCGGCGAGGGGACATAATTCCCGATAGCCCTAGCAACCATGGAATCCACGTATTGGGACCACTGCCTCAAAGCCGTCCGGTCCAACAGCGACGTTGGCACGCAATGTTTCTCAAAGCCAAAGTCGCCATCCAACTCCAGCACCTCAGGGTATGTAGTAGCTATAGTTGTTGGTCGGACTGTTTGGTGTCCCGCCGGTGTACCGCTCCTTGATTGAAGGTAGCCGTAGACATTCCGCTCACAGATCTGAAGACTTCCACATCTCCGTCTTCCAAAATGAAAGGAAGTCCTTCTCCTCCTCTCGGCTGGGAAATCCATGACAAAGCCCACATTTCGTTGACCATTAATCATGGCACACACCCACAACAACAACTGCTTTGCCGTGCAAGAAGTATCCAGGTTAATCTTCTGTTGTTGATACGGGAAGTCCAGGAACCCCGAACGGATGGTCCTTTGTCCTCTGGTGAACCGCCTTGGGTCCTCTCATAGGTGTCAAAGAGGAAGTCCATGTAACTTCCGGAGGGTTGCCAATCATATCGGCGATCTTTCCTTTAGCCGCGGCCCAGAGGAGAAGCTCACACATCGGCGCCGCGCCATTGATGTCCAACGTCTTTGAGTTCGCAACATCCACGTCCAACAGTACTTTTCCTCCTCGAGATCATTCTCTCGAAGTCTTCTCCTCGTTCTTGCCTTTGAACAACCTCACCACCCAGTCCTTTGAGGCCATCAACAACCGCCTTCTCCTCCTGGTCAGAGGAAGCTTCTTCAGGTATCCTTCACCACCATTCACGTCCAAGCCCGTCACCATCGTCGCCTGCACATCCGCCGGAAGGTCCTTGGTAAAAGGTGAAAGAAGGATCGCACGATGAAGTAGCCCACGATTGCCACTCTTTAAGAAGTCCTTCAGGAACTCATTCCAGGAACGTTTCTCCTCCTTCTGTAAGACCTCCAGTCTCGCAGCAAGTAACGAAACCTGGTCATTTAGAGTTCTTATTTGGATTGTTTCGAGCTCCTTAATCAGCCGATGAGCCTCCTTCGTGCTCACCTCCGGGCAGTTGTTTCGAATGCGGACCTTGACCTGTCCTCGTCGAGGGTGGAAGAGCTTGATACCATCGTCCTTTCACAAGAGGCCACCTGCCCCTTCTTCATCATCACATCCAAGTTTCGCTGACAGCGCCTTGATTCTCGCCCAAAGAGGATCATCCTTCACCTCCGTGCGCTTGATGGTGGTCACCGCCGTCATCGCCTTGGGCATTTTCCCAACATCTGCCAGAACTTCCTTGAGCTCATTTGTCGTAGCAGCCGAAGCCGGAGTCTCGCCTCCGCTGCCTTCCACCTGAGGCTTATCATCTATCCTCACTGTCTCAGTGGTGGTAGTCGATGACGTGGACGTGTCCGTTCCAGCTCTAGTTGCCGGCGGCGTCCTGGGCGCAGTGGTAGACGTAGGCGAGCCTCCCTTTTCGTTCGGGCAATCCTTGGCCGTGTGTTTGCCTCCACAAGCAAGGCACCTGGAAGGTCTTTCTTTCTCAAGTCCATCCCACGAGTGAAGAAAAGGGCACTTTGAAGCTCTCGCGCACCCCCGAAAAGTTCTTCCGAAGAACTTGCACGGCACATCCTTTTTCTCACCAGAACCCTTTTGAGCTTATTGCCCATCATTGGTTGGAGAGGTAGTAGGAGTCGTATGGCGGCTTCGGTGTATTGTTGTTGCCATTCCTGGTCCCAGTCCTCATTGCTTGTTTTTCGGCTCAGGCTTCATTGGGGTTGTCACCAAAGTCGGTGTGGACAGAGAAGAAGTAGCCGCTGCCACCGCCTCGCATTCACCCATCAGCTGCTTGTTGTAGTAGGTATCGATGCAGTGTAGGAGGGCCGCGTATCCACCTGTAGAGTGGGCCTCATTGCATTCAGGCCTCTCGCAAGGATCGTGGGGTCTGGTGTGGCCAGGCTCAGCTCCTTGCATCGTCTCAGCATCTATCCCACCTTCTGCGGTTCCGTCTCCTTTGGGGGGTTCTGAAGGCTGTTGAGTATCCTTGAATGTTCCGCTCCCCCTCCAGGTTCATAAAGGGTCATAAGACGGAAAGGAGCGAGACAGTGGATCCTGTTAGACGTCGAGCAACCATCTCCGAGCGAACATTCTCGCGCAGGGCCAAGAGGATCACGGAGGCAGCTCTGCTATTTACCCTTCCGTTCTTGGGCGGAGCTATGGCCAACCTTTCCATTGGTCCCGCGTCAGTCCATGCCTGATAGGCCTTTGTAGCCTGTTCACAGACCCTCTTCCACCATGCAGCAGAGCCATCACTTAAGTCCGACATAGGTGCCGCCAACATCCCCAGCCAGTCCCCTATGTCTATCGAGCTCGACTTGGGAGGGACGGCGAAACTCCAGGCTTCACAGCTTCCGGCGACTTGTCCTCAACCTCACACACCGTCATCTGCTTCAGCATTGCCTGTTGAAGCTGAGCCATACCTCCCGCCAGCAACGCCATCTGGCAGTCTGGTCTTGGGTCTGAGGACTCCTTAACCGCTGCTGAGCTGAAGGTTTTGTCATCCCGGTCCCATCCGGCGCACCTGCTGTTGTTGACGTAGAAGTAGCCGCTGCACGATCTTGCCCGATACACCAGCGGTGACCTTGTGGTACGCTAAATTGCACAGGTACTTGAGCTTGACTTCCTGCGGGTACGCCAGGGCCTTGTGGAACACTAGATTGCACAGGTACTTGAGCTTGACGTCCTGAGGGTACGCCAGGGCCTTGTGGAACACTAGATTGCACAGGTACTTGAGGATGACTTCCTGCAGGTACGCCAGGGCCATGTGGAACGCTAGACTGCACAGGTACTTGAGGATGACTTCCTGCAGGTACGCCAGGGCCTTGTGGAACGCTAGATTGCACAGGTACTTGAGCATGATACTTGAGGATGACTTCCTGCAGGTACGCCAGGGCTTTGTGGAATGCTAGATTGCACAGGTACATGAGCTTGACTTCCTGAGGGTACACCAGGGCCTTGTGGAAGGCTAGACTGTAGAGGTACTTGAGGATGATTTCCTGAGGGTACGCCCGAGCTTGGCCCGCCATTATTGCTCCAAGAAGCCCTCTCCGACCTCAAAGCCCGAACTTCACGCTCCAGCCGTAACACATGTTCTTGGTAACGAGCAGTGTACTCCTCCATCTGTCGCTGAACTTTTCCACTTCCGACCCCGGTCCGTAAATCATCGGATTCTCACGCACTGGACACCGCTAAACAGCGGACCTGGGGTCTTGAGTTAGACCACGAAAGAAGGGATGCGGTGGCGCTGAAAGCTTCCCGGGAGGTGAGAAGTTGATTTGGTGTTGCACCCCACTTCCTTGCTGAACACGTAAAGGAGCTCCATGACCTCCATGCTGAATGCCGAAGGGCTCTAGCATCCTGTCCATCCGTGTCGCACCACGGCTGGCTGTAGTCCGAAGAAACTCAGTGAACCTTGCCATCCACCTTACACCCTGCTGCTCTTGTCCGACACTCGATGTTCTACTTTCTGCAGAAAACAACTTCTGAATCCTCACTGCGCTCCGAAGGGTCTGAGGTGTTGCTACACTTCGCCCATGCACCAACGACAAAGGCCTTGGCTGCTGAGCTGCCTGCGCCAGTTCCTGCTGCAGTCCTTGACCATATGGCGGATGATCTGGACCCTGCAGTTCCTGTGCCCCAGTTGTTTGAGCTCCTGTAGGTTGTCGGGCCGTTGTGGCAGGGGCTGGATCAAACACATGTGGATTATCTCCATGCAGAGCTCTACTTGCTCCACCAGTTGACTGTTGACTTCCAGAGCTCACACCGTTTGGCAATTGTAACTGCGTGTTGGCACCCAGCGAACCATACGTTGACATATTTGCGGAGTTGCTGTCGTGGTCTTGGGCGTACATAACCTGTTGGTTCTTGAAGTACCACTTCTCGAATTGTGCTGAGGGAGCTCCAGGAAGGTTTATGCAGCACACAGGGCAGCACCAACCATGAAACTCGGACGTAGATCTTTTTACCAAGCAAGGACATGTTTCTATGCTTCGTTGGCTTCTGCCAGTCATGGTTCTTGTACAAGTTGCCAGACGGCTGAGCTTTGTCCACTAAGCTTGATCTTGACTTGATCAAAAGGCAACCAAGCAGCACACTTCAAAGAGAAACGCATATTCTGCAAAAAATACAACCCCATCGGTAGCATACGATAGCCTCGCACCCAACAACAGTTCGGATGAAAAGCCCCCTCAACGGTGCAGCGGCCTGCCGGGGGCCTCCAGAACACCAAACCAGAATCCCTTTCTGTAGTCAAAGCCATAAGGCTTCTATATATATATATAAATTTAAAGCCTCCAGCCTTCAAGGCTTCAGCCCCAAGCTCAAAACTCTGGTTCTGCACGGCTGCCAGATCTATAGGTTTTTTACAAGGTTTCTAATGTACTACTACTGTAATACTACTGTACTACTGTACTACTACTGTAAAACAGAGGAGCCCCAGACCCCAAACAACGTAGACCCCGGCCCCCCCTAACAACTAAAGACGATCAAAGAGGCGCACCCCCCCGCCACGAATGCGGATTCGGGATGTCCGCGGGGGGGGGGTTCGGGCGACCACATTACTGCTCCCAGCTCGGTGCGTCTGCAGTGGCCGGCGCTGCAGGCACCCATTCCCAAGAGCATTGAGCGGTGCAGTCCTCGGGGAGCACATGTGGGTCAGCGCAGAGTGGCAAAGGGATGCTGTTGCTTTGGTTTTTTGGGTCTGGGCTGCGCAGCTAGCTGAGTCAGCTTTTTGAGGTTCGATCCGGCCTTCCACCA
Organism: Symbiodinium sp. clade A Y106; assembly: GCA_003297005.1. Classification (NCBI taxonomy): domain Eukaryota; class Dinophyceae; order Suessiales; family Symbiodiniaceae; genus Symbiodinium; species Symbiodinium sp. clade A. Next base: position 40,180 of record BGNK01001978.1, read on the forward strand.
GATGTTGATCGGCTCCCTCTTGGTCTGCGATCACACCAAAAGGCGAGCTGCCTTGTTCCCTAAGCTCTTTTTGGCTCCCCTGCGGCAGAGGAAGACCTTGGCCCAGTGCTTGTCGGACAGCTACTTGGAGTCCGACAAGGAGAAGGCGTCGAACGGCGCACCGCGAAGCACCGTGCAGCACAGCGCTTCAGCTGCTCTCTCCGAGAGCCGCTCGATCTTTCAGGTGGCGAAGGACGCGTCCTCGGCGGTGGAGCACAGCCATTCGGAGCTGCAGCCGAGAGCCAATAAAACCACGCCACTGACCACTGCCTGTGGACCAGAATGTCCGGTCTCAACCGGATCTTCTCTCTTCTCCCTCGAGCTCTCTGCCTGCTTTCGCCTCGCAGGAGGCGCCGCCGCTGCCGGTGCACGAGAAGGTGGACCGCACCACGCGGAACCGGATCGAGGACACCTCCAGCAAGGCCCAGTTGAGAGCACCGGAGCGGTGATGGGCGGGAGTCCGGTCCAGCGGGAGAGGCACCCCTCTACAAGGGCACTTTGTGGAAGCTGAACACCGACGGCAATCCGCAGGAGCGGCGTGGTGCGAGTCAGTGCGAGTGGAGCGGCCGAGCGGAAGTGCGAGCGTCCAACCGCCAACGCCGCCAACCGCGGTTGGCGCTCTTTTGCTGTTTCTTGGGCCCAGCTTGCCCACAGGACCCAACCCATTGGCTGAAGCGCGACATGTGGGCCGCGGCCTCGAGAGCTCGAGAGCAAGAGCAGAAGAGCCGAACAGAAAGGACTTCAGGGGGCTGCGGATGCGAGAGACTCGTTTCTTCGCGCGGAGCTGCTGCACCGTGATCCGCTGCGCAAAGGTTGCATTCAATGGCTCCCTCTGCTACTTCAGCATCAAGGAGAACAAGCGTCCCTCGGATCTAAAAGGGAGGCCAGAGAGGCCGAGAGGCTCTCGGGGAAGCTAGGGCAGCTAGGCGGAAGGCAGGGCAGCAGCTTCTTCGCATTCGAGGCTTGGTCCTCGTGGATGGATCGAAGCTCACCGGCGCGAAGGCGACTTTTGCTGCAGACGGCTGCGGCGGCTTCGCCCTTTTTGCGGCCTCCGCCCGGCCAGGTGACCCCGCTCGTTGGCGCGGCACGCGAGTACGCCTTCAGGTCTCTTGGGAAATCCTTCTGCTGCATTCTGCATTCTCATGCTTTGCTGGTGGGCATCAAATCGATCGAAAGGTTGCAGTGCTACACTCACGACGAGCATGAGAAGGTGGGCCCCTGGGAGGGGTGGGAACGGGAGGAGGTTATGGGTCTCGGACGTTGAGGACGTGAACATGTGCTTCTCTGCAGAGTCTCCGGAAGAGCGCGGAGCTCAGCATACAAAGTGCAGACGCGAGCACACGCGCGCGATACCGCGTGCGACGGAGACTTTTGGCTCAGGTACACGAAGTGGACAGGGCTCCTGATGCACACCGCTAATATGGACGGCCGGACCCAGAAGGGGAAGCGAAGCGGTCCCTTAAGGCGGAACCAGACCAGTCTGCGAGGTGCGATCCAGACGATGCGCCTGGGCGGGGACGTTGCTGCTGAGATCAAGCAGTTCAGGCCTGCGAGAAGATGCGGAGTCTGTGGAGTGCAGAGACAGCGGCTACTGCATCCCTGAGGCTGAATGTGAAGAATCGTCGAATGAAGGTCGGCGAGGACAAGAAGGATCAGCACCTCAACTGATAGAGTCCCGCAGAGAAGAGAGAATCGAAAGAGAGAGAGATAGAGAGGGAGAGAGTGACCCCAAAGCCCTGCAGAAAGAAAAAAGGGAGAGAGAGAGAGAGAGACCGCGGTTAACCGCATACTTCTGCACTCCTGCACGGATTCTGAAGGCGCGGCCCTTGGACGTCCCTGAAATCCTGCGCTAGGTACTGCAAGGGCACTGCGACAGAGAGAGCGTAATCATGGGAGAGGAGGGTCGTTGCTATGCAGAGAGAGACAGAGAGAGAGAGAGAGAGAGAGAATTTATCTTCCATTAGACCTGTGCTGCTACTGACTTCAACTAGGGGGAATAGCACATGTAGACTTCGTACACATGAAGCTTCGTATTCGGTGTAGACAGTGCTCCAAATGACTCCCAGGCCAACTCTCACTGTAGTAAAGGATGACAAAATCCACTTTCGACTCAACATCCTCCACTTCACTCCCCTCGAAAAGCCCGGAATGCACGGCAGGCCTTAGTGCCTGAGGGGCCTGACGCCTTTTGAGAGTGCTCAGGCCGAACGGTTCAGTGGGCGAGCGGAGTGAATGTGGTCCATCGGTGCGGTGCCAGTGCCCTGTCATGAATCACCGCGGCAGCTCGCCCCAACTTCGCAACCTTAACAAGAAGCTTCCGAAGCGGATCGTGGTAGAGATCTTGGCTCCTTGAGCGGCACATGTCAAGCTCAACAACAACCGTATCCTGAGACTCCAATCTGTTGAAATCCTTGTGCGAGCCAGGGCCCGCAAACAAGTGAACAACCCAATTGGATGCTCGATGAAGCGCCTTCCTCCTTCGCCGGTTGAGGTTTGGCATGCCTTCTTCAAGAGCTCTCCACACAGTCTTGGAGTCCACATCTTCCAATGCGAGGTCGGGCACATCCTGAAAGAATGGAGCCGTTGATGCTGCCATGTGGCCCGATGCTGGCGCCGACGAGCTCACATGCTCAACCAAATGATCCCACCACGTGCGCTCCATTGCGATTTTCGCCTGTCTGATGCGATCCTTCCCCTCCTCCGTCCTTCGCCTGAGCTCCTCAACCTGTTGCATTTTGTGCTCTTCCAACCGTGATATCAATGCGAGGGCCTGGCTTTCAACCAATTCCGGGCACCCGTTTTTGACCCTAAGCCTCAGCGACTTACCATCGGGAGGATAAAGCTTGCAACTACCGGTGGACCAAACTAGTTTGTACACCAAATGCCCGATGATGGCACCCATTGGGACTATTGGCTGCACTAGGCCATCCCTCCCAAATGGCAGGAGCAAAGTGCCTGAGGATGTGAGCCGCATTGTTGTGGTGGTATCGCCGGCGAGGCTCACCTGTACTTCTGATGCGGCCTCCAGGTTCTTTCAGCGTCTAAGGCCGTGACCACCGCGAGAGGCCACGAAGTGCCAGTTTCTACATGACGCTCCGGATCAACATCTTACTTGTAGCTACTGCCTGCTTGGTTCTCTTCCATACTTGTGCCTTGCTTCCAGTCTTTCCAATCTTCAGAAATTCACATGCTGTTCTCATCTTCTTCAGAGAACTATATAGAGTAATTTCTTCACCAGCTACCATCATAGCTTCTTCATCTTTCTTTCCAAGCTTGGGCAGTTTCTCTTCAGCTTCTTTCACTTTGCTCTCGTCAATGTTTGGTGGTTCATCTGGAAACAATTCTTCCATAGCTTTCCTGCTTTCTTCTTCCAATTCTTCGACTGTCCTCTTCTTTGTTGCTTCTGGATTCTTTTCTTCTTCTTGGACCATTTCAACATCTTTCTCTTTCTCTTCTTGCTCTCCTTGAACCTCTCGTCTCTTTTTCTTCGGTCTCTCGTAATCTCCATACTCGTCAAGTCCAACTGACTTTCTCTCAAGGATCGTGATGATCACGGAATTCTCTTTGGCTAAATCGATTTGGACTTCTTCGCTTCCTTTCCACTCTTCTGCACACTCCAAGAATTCCAATTCATTCCAGTTGATTTCTTCACCGACATATCTCGTCACCAACGTAGTCCTGTACTTGAAGGTCGCCACTGCATCACCAGTTGGATCACACGTTGTCTTTCGATCCCAGTCGAATCTCGCTGGCTTTCCATCTGACATGAAGAACCATCCTTCATGATACTTCATCGCTTCCAAATCATCTTGCATCTGCTTTATCAGGGTGAGGTGAGGTAGCTCACTTCTTCAGCTTCCTTCACTTGAGCTCTGTAGATCTTCAGTTCAGTAACCAACCTTACGACGAGCCAGAAGTTGCAGTAGCTGGGGCAAGAAGGTCCGTCTTCGGGAAGCTTTGCAAAGAGTAAGGTATAGAGCGCTATCCCAGTCAGTGCCAGCTACAGAGGTCACGCTACCTACCTGGACCTCTACCTTCTCTTGCAGCTGTGAACAAGCAGCAAAACCGCAAGCAGCCAGTAGTCTTCCTCGATTTCTGCCGCGGCGGTTGACCGTCGTCCCAGATACAAGCCTTGTTGAACCAAGGGAGAACCTGGAGTTGGCATGGCTAGATCGTGGAAACGATGCAGCGGTCTGTGGGACCGCCCAGTACCCGGGCACGGTTTACAAGGTTTCCGAAGACAATTTGGCCATGCAACAGGAGGCAAATGTATCCAGCGAAATCCGCGACCTCCACCTCCCCACAACACCTCCCTTCGTGGTGAGGTTCCACATGGGGAAATGGAGCCAGACCCTTTGACGGTGCAGCAACAGGGCCTCATCCTCAGGGACTTCCTCCAAACTCTTACGGCTGAGGAACGCCAGTCCTTGCTGCCCGAGTTCAACTTGTACTACCTTGTGACGATTGCAGTTGCTGCCACGCGATGGCACGTCAAAGACATCGGGATGGGCAATGTCTCGGTGAAGCAGCAGCCCGACACCATCGTATCGTGGGTTTCCAGGAATGACACTCCCTTCTTCCCAAGCAGGAAGGCATGCCATGGGGTCTACAACTATCTGAGAATGTATGCTCCGGACCAGGTGGCCTACCTGGAATCCCTTCATGGCAAGACGGCGGACCGAGCCCTCATCCTTATGTTTTCACTGATGAGCCCTCCATATCAGGAATTGCTCCTCTCTCAAGCAGCATTTTATCGAGACGGGAAGGCGAGACGCCTCCACCGTGCGCACTTGGAAGCAGAGGCGGCAGAAGCCTCCTGAATGCAGGCAAGACTTGCAGTGCAGTGTTGCGGCGCAAAAGTAGGTTGCACCTCCCTGTGGTGAGGGTGTAGTCCGTCTGCAGGTACTTTCTTAATTCTTGCTGTCTGAGTGTTTTGCTCAAGCCCCAGCATGTTTCCGGGTACCCCGATCAATGACCTTATTGCCGCGGCTTCTAGAGGGAAGGTACAGCAGCTGGACAATGAAGCCCAGGATCAGGTGGACTCCGATGACCTCAGCGATATGGATGCTGTTATTTCAGATACCTCCCAAAATGGTGAGGAGCCAACCCTACATGATCGGCCGGATGAGGCAATGGGGGTCTATGCTCAACTTGCTCAGTCGATGCAGCCTATGGAGGGATCCATGAAAGAAAACACACAACCTTCCACTTCCAGGCCTGCAGGCAAGCGAGTTGCTGCCAAAATGTTAGTCCGAGCGGGGTTGCGATGTGCATGCTGCTTTCGTCTTCGACAATCATGCACCCGGAACAGTACAGCAAATCTGGGAGCATCCTCGACCTCCCTCAAGGAGAGGCGTCGCAACAAGGCACCGACATCCTCAGTGAAGGATGAAGAGCCTTTTGAAGTTTCACATGAAACTGGTGCGGGAGCTCACGAGCTCTAAGTGGGAATTGCAAGTGCGAAAACAAGGAATGTTCGCACCAACTAACATGCCTCTCCTGTGCAGCAGGTGTGTCTCCATGTGCGGCTTTGCATGCTTAGGTTACCTCCCCTCTGGGTGAGGACATGAACGAAGGCAATGAAAAGGCCCACTTTCGGAGGTCCAGCCAGCTGCTTTGGTTGAGCAGCTGTAGCCCATGCTGACCAGTTCACTTTCTTTGTGCAGTTCGGTGACCCTGCTTGAGCGTGGACCCTGGTGCAGGATACTTGCATAGGATGCCTGCAGCTTCTGTGCAAACTCACTCGCTTCCGCTTGCCAGCGCCTTTGCAACTCAGCCAGTAAATACTTCGAACTACCAATGTGCAGCCATCAGGTTCGAAGAAAGGCTTAGCAGCTATCATCCTCTTTTCAGTGTGGTAGGCTGCCGCGCCGCCAGGGCCTGTGCCAAGGCTATTGCAGCCAACACCGCCAGCCATGTGCGCGAGCCAAAGTCCCACACCGGGAATGCTATTGTTTGCGACAGGAACCTTCGGCTCCATGTGCATATTTGAGGTGTAAGCTCGGTCTGAACTGGGGTTCCATAATTAATTGCCTGCCCGATAAGAGCCTGAAGCACAGAAGTGCTGCTCTCCTTTTGGCCTCTTTCAAGCCTTCAACCAACCGTGTCCGCTCCATGAAAAAGGCTACCTCCTATGAGTGAGGGCAATGCAGACTCAGCTTCTGGTCGTGACAGCAACCACCGCCTTTCTGTCAGGTGGATGTTCTCTGGCATTGCCCCGAGCTGCAAATTTGCAAGCCTTTCGAGTCCACGGAGTGAGTAGCGGCAGATATCACGGGGCTAACCTAGTGGAGGTCTCGGATTAGCCTCATGTGCTTGCGACTGAGCTCGGCTGGACTGCAGCTCGGCGACGGGGCAGCTAGGGGGGTCAGTGGTGCGTAGAGGCCCGAGTTCCCCCAGTAGATGCCAGACCTTTTGAATGGTGAGGAATGCCAGACTCCAGACCTGGCAAAAGCTAGGGTCTTGTATAGTGTACAGTTAGCCTTGAGGCCCTTCTTTTTCACTTGGTCACCGACCGCGGAGTTTCGCACTGAAGCTACAAGTAAGATGAAGGAATTGGTGGAAATTTCCAAAGGATTGGAGTTAGAATTTTCGAGAGAGCCAAACGGAGAAAAGCAACCGCAAGAACCAACAGAAGAGGAGAGAAGAAAACATGAGCTTACACATTTGCCGAAGGCAGATTGGTGTACGAGTTGCCAAGCAACAAGATCAAGGGAAGACTCCGGGAAGACAACTTTGAAGTCTCAAAGAAGACAAATGAAGCATCATTGGTGACAATGGATTTCTTCAAGTTTACGGGAACAAGAGATGAAGAAAACAAGAAGGACAGCAAAGATGCATTGACTACAGGATTAGTCATGGTTGATCAAGCAACGAAGTTTGTTCATGTGATTCCCGTTCCAAGCAAGGAAGCTACAGCATATTTGGTTGAAGAAGTATGCAGAGTGTTGATGCTGTTGAACTCAAAGGTGAAACTGAGAACTGACACGGAACCAGCAATGATTTCCCTGAGGAAGAAAGTGCAAGGAATCAGAAAGATGAACAATTTGGATACGGAAATCCAAGATGTAGCACCAGACGAACACCACGGATTGCAGGTTGAACGATGGGTTCAAACAGTGAGGAACTTGTTAAAGACTTTGGTTTAAGGTGTTGAACCAGAAGCAAAGGTGAAGATTACGTCTGAAAGCACGTTGTACCCATGGGCTGCGAAACACGCAGCATTCCTCTTGAACAGGTTTGTTGTGAGGAAAGGAAAGACACCTTTCGAGATATTGTTTGATCGAGAGTACAAAGGAACATTAGCACCGTGGGGAAGCGTTGTTTTGGCAAAGCCGTTGCCAAAGGTCAAGGAGAAAGGCGAAGCTTGGAAGAAAGGAATTTTTGTTGGAAAGGATGCTGTAAGCAACATGAATTTGGTGAGCACAAGACAAGGAATTGTGAAGTGCAGAACGATGCGCCAATGCACGCCAAGGTACAGTATCGAAGTACTTGCAGAGGCGACAGGAACGCCGTGGAATTATGTTCAGGATTCCTTGGTAGGAAGGAAAACGAACAAACGTCTACCTCCAAGTAGCGGAATTGAGATGGCGATTGGTGATGCACCTGTGCCACGGCGAGAGCAAGCATCGGTGGAAGAAGAATTGAAGGATTATAGTCCAAGCCAAGAAGCAGCATCAGATCCTCCAAGTGATGATGAACAAGATGAAAACGAAGATCCAGGAGAAGGCCAAATGGGCCAGTCAAGTTCAAGCAGTGACAGCAGCAGACGTGGAGGAGCAAAGCGAAGTGTTCCAAGCGAAGGTTCTGAAGAACTGATACCGGGCGAGGACCCGCCAACATCGCCAAAGAGAGAATTGGAAGGAAGAGTTGAAGTTTCAGAGCCAGTGAGACACAGGATTGATGAAGGAGCGACAGAAGTTCAAGAGAGACCAGAGAAGGCTCAGAAAGGAGAAGCATCAAGCAGTGAACGACGAGTCATGGAATCAAGAAGTGTAAAAGAGATTGAATCGTTCCTAAGAACAGAAGAACCAATGTACCATGATGACGAAGAAGTTGAGCTTGATGAATTCGAAGGACTTCAAGCAGAGTTTGAAGAAGATGATGGTGATTATGAATCAGATGGAGAAGAAGAACTTCAGAAGGAATGCCAACATGGTCAAATGATTTCGACAGTGGACCACCAAAGCTATCTGAAGAAGAATTGGCCAAGCTGATGGAGTGTCAAGGACACACGAGATTGAAAGGTTGACAGATATGACTGTGTTGAAGAAGTTTCCCGAAGGAGCAGATCTGTCAAACTACAAGTTCTTGTCAACGAAAGTTGTTTACGATTTGCGTCACAGAGAGAATGAATGGCGTCGAAGAGGAAGACTTGTAGCGCGTGAATTTCGATGGCTAGGGGATACGATACGGATATTGCAAGTTTATTTTCCCCGACAGGTGTAGCAAGCACTGTGAAGCTACTTTCAGCACTGTTTGCGTCATCGGAAGGATACTCAGTGGGAAGCATAGACATAGGAGATGCTTACTTGATGGTTGAGCAAGAAGAGCCGACTGTGGTTGAAGTTGACGGTGAGTATTACGAGTTGGGATTTACACTCCCAGGCCCAAGAATTGGATCAAGCGCATGGTTCAACAAGTTGAAAGGATATCTGGAAGAGTTTGGAATGAAGTCAGATGAAGGTCTGCCAGCACTGTTTTATCGAAGACCAGAGAGGAATGGAAAAGGGATTATCATGCTGACACATGTCGATGACATGGAGCTGTATGCAACAAAGGAAGAGTTCAAGGTCGAATTCTTAAGAAGCAAAGGATTGAAGATCAAGGTCGAAGGACCAATGGATGAAGAAGAAGGCCCAATGAGTCTCTTGAAGAGAAGCTTCAGGTCGACCAATGAGGGCGACGTTGAGATCACGATGAATACAAAGTATGTTGAAGGATTGTTGGAAGTGTTGAAACTTGAAGGAGCTTGTCCAAAGAGATTACCGTGTCCATCGGACAAGCCGATATGCTGAAGGAAGTTGAGAGGTTAAATGAGTTTCGTGAGGACGCGCCTACGCCACCGAAGGAGGAGGCGGCGCCATGTGAGCAAAAGAAGACGAAAAGCCCGAGCGAGGCAGCAAGTGACCCGCCGCCATCGTCGGAAAGCGAAGAGAAGAAAGATGAAGAGAAGAAAGAGGAAAAGAAAGAAGAGAAGAAAGAAGATGAGAAGGAAGAGAAAAAGGAAAAGAGCGAAGAAGAGTTGAGAGTACTCTGCCAGAAGAATATTATGGAAGCCAAGTTGGATAATATCGAAGAGAAGAAGGAGATCGCGAAGAAGAGAAGAAGTGAGTTGGTGGAGAAAGCCAACGCGATGGCAGAGAAGAAGAAGAAGAAAGATGGAGAAGATGGATATTATGAAGAAGCAACAGAAAGTGAAGAAAAGGAGGAAGACGAAGAGGTAAAGCCGGAGAAGGAAGCAGCGAAGAAAAAGAAGTCGACCGAGGAAACAGCGAAGAAGAAGAAGTCGACCAAGGTAACGGCGAAGAAGAAGAAGAAGAAGTCGTCCAAGGAACCAGCAAGTGGCAGCAAGGATGCGAAGGAGCCACCACTGGGCGATATCTTAGATCCTCAGATGCAGGACGAATGGTCAATATGCGTACATGGCACTGGGGAACCGAAGCAGAAGGAGCTAATTTCCCCAAGCTTGTCGCACGAATTTGTTCGTGTGAGAGAGCAGCTGTTACGGCCGGTTAAGTTAAGATTTGCCGATTGGCTTTGGCAAACGTGCTCAGAAGTTGAAGGAGAAGATAAGCGAGCACGTGGGAGAATGCTTAGAGAGCGAGCAAATCATGGAAGAGGATATCACGAATACTGAGCGTGATGTCAGAATGAAGCGAGCAGAGAGCAAAGAGTTGGAAAGAAGATTCGAAGAAGAGATGGAGTTTAAAGGTGCTGAGTTGAAGCAGCTGTTGAAGAGTGAAGAAGAAGCGCGGGAAGCGCGAGAAGGATTGACCAAGGGCAAAAATGCTGCAATGCTTTTTGGAGAAGTTATGGCTAACGCCGAGACTTCGATGCGAGAGATCGCCGAAGAGCTGGATGAATTCAGCCACCTCTTCCAAGAAGAGGAAGAAGATAAGAAGAAGATGACGTCAGCAGCGATCCTGAAGAGAGCCAGGACGAGGCAAAGCGAGAGCGAAGGCGGAGGAACGCCAATTCCGCCAAGCGTGGAAAAGAAGAAGCCGGTGCCGAAAAAGCTACCAGAGGCACAGAAGCTGAAGATGATGAAAAAGGAAGAAGAGAGAAAGTTAAACGAGGAAAAAATGCGGGATCTGAAGGAAAGGCTGGAAAAAGCCAAAGATGAAAAAGCGAAAGAGATGGAGATGGGCAGCCAGCGACCGAGCGGGCCCAAGGGATCACCGCGATCCAAGAGTGATCTGAGTCAGGTAAGACCTGAATGGCTTATTCAGAAGGAAAGGCCTGATAAAGCTATGAAGAGCGGAAGTGAAGGAGGAAGTGAGAGAAGTGATCGAAAGGAGAAGGAAAAGAAAAAGGGCACTACCAAGTGCCAACATGCTTTTACTGTAAGCAGCCTGGCCACAAGGCCACGCAGCGCAAGAAGATGAGAGAAGACGCGTCTGAAGCAGGCGCAAGCCAACTACCTGATGCAGACGGAAGAATGTTCTGCTTAACATGAAGTGTTACAAATTTGTCCGTACGGATCATTACCGTACGATGATAGGGTGGGGCATGCACACCCAGGACAGGTGTTGGTATAAGGACGAGGTGGTGCAGTACGAAGACGACGAAAGAAAGAAGAAGGAAGAAACTGCCCGAAGAGCACCGAACCCAGCATGGGGTGCAGAAAAGATGCGATCAAAAGTTGTTCAAGAAGATGTTTCGAAGACCGGATTGAAAGATCCAGAGGCGAAGGCCCAACAAGCTGAAGTGATCAAAGTATCTGATGAAGAAAAGGAAAGAGAAAAACAAGACGCAGCCGGAAGTTCAAAGGCCCTTCCGAAGGAGAAGAAAACATCGAAAGAGAAAAAGGAGGACAAGAAGAAAAAGAGCGAAAAGACAAGAAAAGCCGATGACAGTTCTGAGATCGAGGCAGCCGCTAAGAAGCGGAAAGAAAAGAAAGAAGAGTCGGATGACGAACTGTTCTGAGGGCGAAGGCCCAAAAGAAAATTGTTTCAACGTGGAGCTCGCGCCACGGTAAATCCAGCCTGATGGATGTAAATGTATGCGAGAAAGGAAAAGCTGAAAAGCCTTGTGAGAAAGGATGATTTCCAAAAGAGCGGAATGAATCCAAAGGAAGCTGTGTCCTACAGCTCACGACATGCACAACGAGCACCACGAAATGTTTCCATGGTTGAAGCCAAGTGCGTTTTGACGCAAAGCAAAGTGGACACTGAAGTCCAGATGCAAAGGTCTATGTAAAGATGAAAGACCGAACGAGGTGAGAGTTTCAACGACTATCGCGACATCTGCGACATGGAAAAAGAGTGAGAGCGCATTTCTTTAGTTGCCCAGGGACTGTTGTGAAACAATAGTCACACTTTTACATTTTTCCATTACAGGACTGAGAAGAAGATCGACCACAACCACTACAATCAAAGAAGGAAGTGAAGATGAAGCTAAGAAGTTGCTCGAAGGAGCATGCGAGAAGTGAAGTGCTCGAAGGAGCATGCGACAAAGGCTTAGATTGTAGTTGAATGTTTGAGGTCGAATCAAGTTGTGAATAGCACCTTGAGTCGAGAGGGCGTAACAAACATTTAATTTCATGCATGGTCGATATCTCAAGCCCAATTTCGCATGTCTCCCACTGTGCGTTCCGTAGGTCAACCGAGGCTCAAGCACAGCGGACTTAGCAGGAGAAGTAAAAGTCCGTCGCGCCTTGTGATTGATAAGTGACGTTGGTAAAAGGTTTTAAACTTTCACAACCCCATCCATCACTTCTGGAAGACAGCTCGCTACGGCATATGGTATGACAGTCCGGCACAAGTAAATCAGTGTTCCTTGACGCACAATCGGAACGGGGTTTCCAACCGGATCAATCAAGGCTGTAGCAACAGTCGGGCGACACTCACCAGTGGGAACGGTATCCCAGTGAACACGTAGAACTGCACACTCAACGAGTGGCCATTGCCACAGTCAAGCTGCGCAATCTTACCACCTTGCACATCCAGTGTCTTTCCAAACAAACTCCGCAGTGAGGGGGCACTCTCATTCAACGGCAAAACAGGATAGTCCGGAGCAAACCATTCCGGACAACAGTTCGCACAAGCTCCACTGTCGAACAGTATCCACGACTTATCCACCAGTCCTGCTTGCAAGTGAAACTCGACCCGTCTATCGTCACAACCCAGTTGATCATTCTCAGTTGCATTCCGGCTGGGCACCGGAGGCACTCCAGCACTCAACACACCAATCAGCAAGCAAGCTCCAACGAACAGATTCGTCATCATTCCAGGTTTCGCGCCTCGAACAGTCCTGGAAGGTTTTGCTGCATCCTGATCCTGAGTCTCGACAGTCACAGCCGCAACATTCTGCGATGGCTCACTCTTGGTGGGATCCTGCGGGACATTCGCAGTGCCTTGCGAACCTGACGATGCACTCGCATTCGGCTGCTCAGCACTCCACCAGTCCTGAGAACCCCAAGACCAGTCATCGGACCAGTAACTCCAGTCATCTTCGGACCAAGACCAGTCACCAGACCAATCATCAAGAGAACCAATCCAATCCTGACTCCAGCCATATTCGTCCCATTCATCACCATACCATCCAGCATCTTGGCTCCATTCCTCTTGATTTCCTTCCTGTTGTCCTTCTTCCTCAGTCAAAGCTGTCATTCTTCCTTTACCTTCAGAGCATTCCTTGGTCCAGTGGTTCGGGTCAACACATATAAAACATCCTTGTCCTTTTCCTTTTCCTTTGAACATTCCTTTGCCCTTGAATCCTTTTCCTTTGCCTTTGTACATTCCTCATTTTCCTTTTCCCTTTCCTTTTCCGTATCCTTTCCTTCCTTTCAATGCTCCAATATCCATGTCGACTGGACCATCATTCCTGCTTGGCACTACCAGGTGTCTGCTGTTGATATAACTATACACAATCTCCAGTGCTTCAGTGAACGTAGTGATGTTCCTGACATTCAACCTCAGGTGCTGCTGCAATGGACCAGTTGTCTTCTGCATTATCTATGTGATCAAAAGATCATTGTCCAACGGCACTCCAGTCGTCTTCTCATGTCGATTCTTGAGGATTATAAAGTCACTCAGATCACTCTCCAAATGATCACTCCGCAATCGAAAGGCAATGATCTCATTCAAGAGATTCGTCGCACGAGCTCTCGTGGGCAGTGAGAACTGGTTGAACAGTCGACGCCAAATCTCAAAGCCATTCTCCGCGTCTTCATTCCTAACAATCGCTCTCGCAGCTCCATCAGTGATCTGTGCCAACATGTACGCCAGTTGTTTTTTCAAACAGTGACAGTTGGTTGTTCTGTGTCTGTGTTTGTTGCACGTCATATGCTTCACACAATCCATCAGTGACAATCTTCGTTGGGTTTGTCTCAATCTCGTGCATCAGCGTCTTGGCCAGTGGCTTGTACAATCCTACATATCGCTTCAGCTGCCACGACCAGTCATCCCACTTGTCCAATTCACCATGGTACAGTGGCGGTTGGAACAGTTTGATCTCACTACCAATTCCTCTCGCTCCGAAATCCATTCTTTCTCACTTCTTCCCTGGTTCCAGAGCCGAAGCTCCGCTACCATGCAAAATTCCACTATACAATCCAAACAATCCAGAGCAACCTAGAGATCAGTCCCTTTCCCCAGTCACACAACACTCGAGCTTCCTTTGTGCATCAAGCAGTCGTCCAGCCTTGAGATGAAGCTGATACTTGCAGTAGGTGCGGCTACCCAAATAGTCGTTAATACCAGTCGAGCGAGACGCTGCACCGATGACTCCGACCCGTACTCCAATGTCTGGAAAGCAGTACTGTGCCAAGCAACCTTCTGTGAGGGTTTGAGCGACATTGGGCGGAGCACATGAGGGACAGAACAACTGCCCTCTTGAGCGGGGCATCCTGAGAACGGGTCCTCCGTGAGGCCTGTCGTGGCGTGGCTGCTGGTTGCATCGATCCCTGGGAAGTACAATATCGCAGAAAAAGAACGCCTTTGGACGTACTACACCAACAACAGCCCCAATGCACCCGAAAGGGCTTCTCCGCAACTCCAGCACTGCCACTTCGGCTCGGCACTATACTGTAGGATTTTCTCCACAGTCAGGCCTGAGACTGAGATTGAAGGAATAAGACACAGGCAGCAAAAGGTTCCGGAAACAGAACTATCAAACAGTACACCACGGAGGGCGACCGACCCTCACTGGGGTTCAACACGTAAGCAGTAGGCCTCGTTCTCTTAACCCACCCATCCTTTTTCACGGCAACAGTAATGAGATGCGTCGCACTACGTGCATTTTTGCGGGGGAAGGCAGTTGGCCACAAGCACATGTTGAGATAGTACTGTTCTGCTGTTTTGGCCAATACACCATCTCAGACTTTCACACCCTCCCAAAGGTCCGCAAGAAGCGGCGGGCTTAACGCCCGGGCAGGCCTGACTCCCCCTACAAGCCTGGGAGAAGAAGAGAGGGAGAGAGAGGTGGCTTCAAGCCTGGGGAAAGAAAAAATGGGCTGCTCATGCCCTCAAGCCTTGGGAAAGAAAGAGGTGGCGAGATAGAGAGAGTAGAAAGTAGCAAGAGGGAGACCACGAGGCTGAAAGCACGCAGCTTCGGCCGGATCCGCCGTTTTGCGCTCTGAGGTTCGCCCCGGTCTTCAAAGCGAAGCTTTGGAAGGTCAAGGCTGGGGTCCCCGGAGCGGAGGGGCGGAGTGGATCCCTGCAGCCCACATCGCGGGCTCAGGCGGAGGGCGATCGACGGAAGGAAGAAGATTGGTGCCGCAGCTGCGCCTGCTTTTTTTCTCTCACGCCTGGCCCGGGCTTTGAGGTTCGAGCGCGAGATGTGGATTGCCAAGAACGGCAGTCTCGTCTACTGGAGCAAGAAGGAGGACCGGTGTGATCCAAGATGTACACGACGCAACTTCGTGCTTTGCTCGCGCTTTCCAGGATCGTGACCTGGTCTACTACACCTCCGAAGCTCGGAAGAGAATCGGAGGGGAAGAGAAGGGCTGGCAGCTCGCAGGCGACAGGTTTCGATTGAAACTCTCACGACTCCGGATGAGGCCTTCAGGCGTCATACGCAGTGTCGAGACATCTTTCATGATGGGGACATCGCTGAGATGCTGCCCAGGTCACGGCTGCCGGGTATATGCGGAATCACACATCAAATCTCACCGGGCCATGACTCCACGATAGAAGTTGCGTGCGCATCGCTGCGCTCTTCCGCGTTCGGTCTGTTTTTTGTATCTAGGAACACTTTGAGGGGGGCTCAGTGGCCGGCAGATGCGTGTGGAACCGTGCCGGGTCCCGTCGCACCGGAAAGGGTCTTTTCCAGAGGCTTGGCAGCCGACGGAGAGGCCCAAAGTCGACCTCCGGCCGCGCGTGCAGTGCGGTGCAGTGCAGTGCATCGCAGTGCATCGGCATCGAGTCGGGCACACGAGGTTCCTTCCGACGCGAGTAAGCGCAGATGACTCCACAAAACAAGGTCAAGCCTGGAACCCAAAAACAACCCGGAGCGCCATCAAGACCGAAAGGAGCGCGAGTTATAAGCTTAGTTTAAGGCTGCGAAGAAAAGGACACTTCGGCGCAGATACTGTAGTCTCTGCAAAAATCACCACGACGGCGATGATGATACTAGAAGGTATGGTTGATGATCATTTGTCACTTCTGACGAGAACAATTTAGTTGGGATGGCAGTGATGACGAAGGACTCTGCAGCTTTTATGTAGCACGCCNCGAGAACAATTTAGTTGGGATGGCAGTGATGACGAAGGACTCTGCAGCTTTTATGTAGCACGCCGCGCACAAGACTTGCTGACACTTTCCGCATCATTCACGCACAGAGGTCGGTACGCGCGTCCCCCGTAGGCCGCCCACACCGCAAATACCACGCATTCCCCGCCCATGCACCGCCCGTACCCTGCAAATACCACACGAACGCTCGTCCATTCCCTGCCCATATACACCGGCCGTACCCCGCAAATACTACGCGAAGCCCACGCAACCCCCCGCGCGACGCCTCCCGAGAACGCTCCAAATACCACGCGAACCCCCCACGCATTCCCCCCGCGCGACGCCTCCCGAGAACGCTCCTCCCCCGTTAAAGAAGCTAAAGGAGAAGAGAAGCCAAGATATAGATCTCCGAGATGTTTTTGGGAAAATTAGAAGCAACTCCCCTCTCTCTCTCTCTCTCCTTTGTTTCCTCTGTCTCTCTGTGCCTCTGGGGCCGAGCCGAGCCGAGGATGACATCGCACGCGCGACCATCACGCTGATCCCCAACGATGACAGCTTCATCCCCTGGGCTTTCCAGGCGACGGCCGCTCCTGCCGCTTGCTCCTGCTGCTCCCTGCTAAGCAAAGGGGAGCTCCGCTCCGCTTCGTCTCGGCTTCGCCTCGGGAGGTCCACCTTCCCCCGATCGGAGAGGTGGAGTTCACCCCCGGCGAGTTTGCCGCCGAATCCGAGGAGCGGAGCGCAGCGCAGCAGAGAGCAGCCGAGAGCAGCCGCGAGCAGCGGTGTGAGTTTTTTTTTGGGGGCTTTGGCTTTGAGTCCTCCTTTCTGCGTCTTTCTGCGTTTCTGCGTCTGCATGTGGAGGCGATGCGAGACTGTTGGATCGAGGAGTTGGCTTCCCAGAGAAGTCCTCTTCCCTCGCCGCCGGCCGCCTCTCTCCTCTCGCATGCGACTCTGACAGGCTGAAGGAACGGGTGGCTGATCCAAGATGACTCAGAGAGGCCTCTCGGAATCCTCCTGGTGCATGCATGACTCAGCATGCATGAAGCAGGTGTTGCATTGACAGCTGAGGCGGCAAGTTCGGCGGCAAGCCAAGTGCCGCGCTTGAGGGGGCCTTCACGGCCCCTTTCACCGAATCTTCTCCACTCGAGGACGAAGAGGCACACCCAAAAGACCGGTGCGTGCCTCCCTCCTCTCTCCGTCTCACCGTCTGCGAGCGGAGCTCGAATTGCCTCACACAGTATAGACCCCTCGGGCATATATATGGCATGTTCATATATGCATGGCATGGCGGCACAGCATTGCACACAGCTTGAAGCTTCTGGGGCGGCGCTCTGCAGAGCGCAGCTCGCTCGCGCGGGCCCAGGCAGCTTGCACTGCACTCGAAGCACGGACAGCGAATTTGCCAGCCTATATGGCCTTAAGAAGGCTTCGCGTGCTTCGACTGCGCGGAGTGTGGTGACACGCCCCGTGTCAAACGCCGTAGTTGGTCGCGGACTTCACCAGACGCAAAGAAAAAGCAGCATCTACCGCACGAAAAGAAGGGC
Organism: Symbiodinium sp. clade A Y106; assembly: GCA_003297005.1. NCBI lineage: Eukaryota > Dinophyceae > Suessiales > Symbiodiniaceae > Symbiodinium > Symbiodinium sp. clade A. The sequence goes on from BGNK01001978.1 coordinate 57,653, forward strand.
AGCACTTGAAACTGAGCAGCGACGAAGGGCCGAAGGGATGGGTTCACCCCCGGTCGAAACAGAGACAGAGACGTTGTGGAACCCGAGTCTGGAGAATTTGCCAGCATTGAAGGCTTGCACTCTAGACGGGCCCGGGCCCCGAAAGGAAAGCAGGGTAAGCAGCTTTCTCCCTCTCTTTGCAGCTTTTCATGGAAAGGAAAGGGGCTTGGATGGAAGGATTCGAAGGTCTCATCGAGGTCTCTGTCCTCTGTCCTGCCGGCCCGGCTCAGTTAGTGGAGCTCTCAACAAGCCAGCTTAAGCTAAGCAGCAAGCCACAGCCAGCAGCCAGCAGCCGAAGCTAGCAGCCAAGCGACGCGGCGACGCGACACGTCGAGACGCTCTCATCACTCTCGCCATCAGCCATCCCCCCAAAACTAAAAATAAAAGCACTCCAGTCACTAAACTCACTAAACACTAGCGACAGGAAGGTGAGAGTGAGGGAGTTTGAGAGAGGGCTCTCTGGGCTCCGTGCTCTGTGAGACTCTGGGAGACTGTGGGCCAGCGCCTGAGCGGCGCAGAAAACGCAGACTGCGGCGTCCTTTTCGGTTCTCTGCTGCCGCCACCGAGCCGCTCAGGCTGGCCGCCGTTTGAACGGCGTGCGCCCACGGCAAAGAGGCGGGGCGGCCCGGCCGCTGCAGAGCTGGAGCGGGCTGGAGCGGCTCGCGGCCTTTGCCTCGAGGATGCTGGGAATTTTCAAGGAAGATCCGGAGCTGCGCATGCACGCCGGGAGCCTTAGACCTGCCGCCTGCCTGCTGATGCCGGGTCTCTCACTGCTCTTGCTCCGAGCCGCTCACTGCTCACTGCGGCGACTGCGGCTTCAGGAATCACAGATCATGCACCGCGTCAACGCCTTCCGTGGTTGGAAGGAACAGCGCCAGCCTCAGACGGAGCCCGACGGAGCCCAACGGCCGATCCCCCTGCCGGCTCATGCCGAGGTTTCGAAAAACTGAAGGAGGTATTGAGTCCTTCGCAGAAGGATACAAGATCTTCGGTTTCCAGAGGCAAAGCAGAGTCCTCTTCTCTTCTCGGCCGCTTTGCACACATGCTGCGCGAGCATGCAGCTCAGCAGCTCATGTGAGCTGCTTGGAGCGCGGCGCATGGGGGGGTTTCCTCGGACGCGGGACGGCCGCGGAGTCGGAGTCCAGAGGCCCAAAAGGCAAGAACTAAAAAGACCGTTGAGGAGCTAGGAAGGGGCTAGGCGCGGGGCGCGGCGAGACGCACGCGGGGTCCCGTGCTCCGCTCCTCCACCCTCCACCGGTCACCGGTCTCGGACAGTCGGCTGAGCCGGCTGCAGTGCTCTGTTGCGTGCTCGGGCGTGCTCTGTTGCAGGCACGAGGCCGAGAAGAAGTGGAGCTTCAACGAATGGCTGCCGGCAGCAAGGAAAGTTTTCCTCGTAGGAGAATTCAATGCTTGGGAGCCTTGGCGAAATCCGTCTCCTATCCTCCATCCATCCATCTTGCGCTCGCATGCGCCTGGGGGGGCCCCCCGGGGCCGCTTTGTGCTGCCCCTGACCAAGGAGAAGACGCATCCCATGACACGTTGCCGGATCCTCGGAGTTTGCGCCAAGGAGAGAAGAAGAGAAAGAAGAGAAGAAGAAGGGAGAGATCAAGAGATCAAGAGAACGAAAGCCGGGGCTGGGCCCTGCGGGGCTGACTCTGCCCTCGGCTGGGGCCCGGCCCTTTCGAGGCGAATACGGTCGCTGGAGCATCGACTTGCCCGATCATTTTGATGGTCGCTGGCTCGTACCTCACAGGCCCCCGGGGGGCCCGCACATATCGGCCCATCATATGCGATGCGCGTTTCGGGGCCGATTGCTAGATCTGCTAGATGTCCCAGCAGCTTTAAACTCAGTGTTCCCTTTCGGCCGTTCTTCGCCGTTCCAGGTCCCAGATCCGTCCGGAGCTCTGAGCTCTGTCTTGAGCGTCCTTTCTGCGGGGCGCCGGGCATCCGCCGGGCGCATGTCAGGATTGCGAATCGAGTCGGAGTCCGGGACCTTCGACCGGGTGCCGGCGTGGACGAAGTTTGCGGAGGCCGGGCGGACTCGGCGGACGGGCGGACACACATGAAAGCGGGGGCGAAAGCGAGAAAGCCCTCATATCGCCCTAGCCGCCCTAGCCCTCTGCCCCTGCAGCTGCCATCCCGAATCCAGGACACGGAGCTCCACGTCTACAACGCTGTGATGTGGGAGCCGCCACCCTGCGAGCGCTACGTCATGCGCCACGCGAGGCACCGCATCTGCTCATCAAATCTTGCACTGCCGCAAAGTTTCTGTGCCAATCTCTGCAGGCCTCGGAGGCCACGGGCTTTGAAGATCTACGAGGCACACGTGGGCACGGCGGGAGGAGACGCCGCTCCCCACACGCCCGCGCCTGAGAGCCGACGCCGGAGCACACGCCGACGATGGCAGAGACATGGCAAAGCCTTCGCATCACACACCGACGCTTGACCGCTGCCGCCGCTGCTGCCCTCTGTTGTCGCTGTCAGGTACTTGGAGTTCAAGGCTCGAGGGGGAGGGCCGGGGAGGGTCTCGAGAGGTCTCGAGTCTCGTCGAAGCTCTCAGGTCTGCTCCGCATTGCTCCGCACTGCTCCGCACTGCTCCACTGCTCCTGCCGTCAAGAAGAGAGCGAAGAAGTGAGCGAAGAAAGAGCGAAGTGAGAGCAAAGACTTGAACACATCTCCCTGCGGTTCGCGCCTCGAGCTCGGACCCCTAGCAGGCCCTAGCAGGCTGCCCTAGGCCCTAGCTGCCCTTTCTGCTCAAAGACCTCATCGCCTGGCTGGAAGTCTTCGTCATCGGAACGTGCCCCGTTCGCTTCGATTTGGAGCCTCTTCCCAGATCCGAGCGGCGCAGCGGGAGCGGCCTTTCTTCTTTCTTGCAGTGCTCGGGACGGCCACCGGCCGCCTCCACCGTCGTTTGCGCACTCATGATGCTGGTGTTGATACACGGCGAGGTAAGCATCGTAGCATGTACTTTTGATCTCGCGAGTGGCGCGTAATCCTTGCCGTGAATCCAGCCTTTGATGCATCTCCGGTCTTTCCAGCGGGTGCAGCATGCTCACAGTCTTGCAGGCAGTGCTTCCCAAGATCAAGAGCTTGGGCTACAACACGGTGCAGGCGCACAGCAGCGCAGCAGCGCGGTGCCGTGCCGTGCTCCCGGCTCCCGCTTCGCAGTTCGTGGCCGTAGCGGAGCATTCGGACTATGCCTCTGCGGGTCGGGTGCTGGGCAAGCGCTCATCCTGGGCCCTGGGCCCCAGACAGATCGCAGCCTTTCGCTCCTGGAGGTCGGCAGGTGACCAGCTTCTTCGCACCCTCCAGCCGTTTCGGGACGCCGGAAGAGTTCAAGGCTTGCCCAGCAGCGTTCAGCGGTCCTTCCGATTCGTTTATCCTGTCTGCAGGAGCTAGTGGACACGGCGCACGCCCACGGCCTCACGGTGCTCTTGAACTTGGTGCACTGCCAGCTCTCCCCGCATGAGTGCCGGCACTCGGAAGAGCTGAACGTTTTGCGGCAACACGATTCCGGTATATTGAAGGCTGGACGGAATCGCGTCCATGGACGGAACCGACTGCTACAGGCCAAAAGTCTCTGCCATTCGCGTCTGCAACCAAACCCTGCCCCGGCTCCCCCTCTGGCTCCGAGGCACGCGGGCAGCAAGGGCTGGCAGGCACGACTGCACTCTTTGCGCATCTGCAACTTGCATCTAAAGCTCGATGTTTGTATGTGAGTGTGGGTGTTTATATGTACATAATATGTATATATTATGTGTGTATATATATATATATACATACTCAGTTGTGTTTTCCAGCACGGAGTCGGGGTGCCTTCGAAAGTGTGTTTGGAGCACAGTCGTAGTACGCATTCCGCGGGGGGTCTGAAAGGGTCCGGAGCTGTGCGGCATCCAAAATGCTGTTTTCGCCGATTTCGCGCCGAGCCTGGGGGTCTGGGTAAACTTCGGTGAGGCTGGGGACGAGAATCTGCCAGTACTTGGCGGAATGCGACCGGGCGCGTCCCTGTTGTTTTGCGAGGTCTCAGAAATCTGCATGGGGGAAAGAGGGATTGCCGGATAGTGCGTTTCGCCGGTGCTTGAGGCTGCTCGGTTGCCGGGTATTGGGCTTCGCATTGCAGACTTTGTATACTTGAAGGACACTACAGAAAATTTTAACGCCAACGTCCACCCTTCAGTCTAAAGGTTTAAGGACACTATAAGACTATAAGTCTATAAAGCCTATCTTTGTATTGCAGACTTGTAAACTGTAATTTGACGGCGCATAAGGGCACTATAAGTATGTATCGCTAACATCCACCCTTATGTTTCGGTCTCTTTGTGTTGTAGCTGAATAAGCTTTGAGGACACTGCATGCTTGTAACGCAACCATTCACCTTTTAGTTTTTGTTTCTTTGTAATGCCAAAGTCCACCCTCAACTTTGCGTGTCTTTGTATGTGGACTTTGCAAACTATATAGACACTATGTGTTTGTAAAGCCAACGTCCACCTGTAAAGTGTTGTATTTTTGTATTGCAGAGTTTGTCTGTAAGCTTTAAAGACACTGTAAGTGTGTAGCGCCAACGTCCACCCTTCAAATTTTGTATCTTTGCGTGGTAGACTGTGTTTTCTCTAAGCACACTACAAGTTTGTATGCAAACGGCCACACTGAGTTTTTGTATCTTTGTGTTGCACCAGAAGCTTGTAACACCAGCGTCCACCCTTAAACTGTTCTATTTTTGTAATGTAGAGCTTGTAATCTGTAGTGACACTATAAGTCTGTAGCGACAACGACCACTCCTAAACTCTTGTATCTTTGTATTTTAGACTTTGTAATCTTTACGGACACCACAAGCTTGTAGCGCCAACGTCCACCCTTACATTTTTGTATCTTTGTATTGTAGAATTTGAATTTGTAAACTTTAAGGCCACGAAAAGTTGTAGCACCAATGTTCACGTATTGTAGACCTTGTGATTTTTAAGGACAGTATATAAGAGTGCAACACCTCCACCATTTTTTTTGTATCGTTATTTTGTAGACTGTGGTTTCTATAAGGACACTACAAGCTTCTACGGGCAACGACCACCCTGAAATTGTTGTATCTTTGTATTGTCGACCTTGTAATCTTCAAGCCCACCATTGTAGCTTTGTATTGTAGACTTTGTAATCTCTGGGGACACCATACGCTTGTAACGCCAACGTCTACCCTAACATTTTGGTATTTTTTATTGTATACTTTGTAAACTTTAAGGACACGACAAGTTTGTAATGCCACCGTCCACCCTGTAATGTCTGTATCTTTGTATTGTACCGTTTGTAGATTTTGAGGACACTGTCATATAGGTTTGTAACGCCACCGTCCACCCTTTCCTTCTTGTATCTTTGTGTTGTAGACTTCGTCCTTAAAGCCAACGTCCACCCTTCGATTTCCAAGACTTTCAGGACACTAGAGGTTTGTAACGCCAACGTCCTCCCTTGCTTTCCTGTATCTTGGTGTTGTAGAGTTTGTAAACTTTAGTTTTTCCGACGCATAGGACACTATAAGTTTGTACCGCCAACGTCCACCCCTACATTTTGGTATGTTTGTGTTGTAGACTGTAAACTTTGAGGACACTGTATGTTTGTAGCGCAAACGTTCACGTTTCAAGTCTTGTTTGTAACGCCAATGTCCAACCCTCAGATTTCTGTATCTTTGTATGTAGGCTTGGTATACCTTAGGGACACAATTAGAAGTTTGTAACGTTAAAAACTCTGTAAGAGTGGACCTTCAACGTTCCCACAAAAATCTTTGTATCTTTGCCTTGTGGACTTTGTAGACTTCAAGACACTATCAGTGTGTAACGCCAAAGTCCACCTTTAACTTTGTGTATCGTTGCATTGTAGACTTGCAATCGTCAAGGACATCATATGCGTGTAACACCAGCGTCCACCCTTAAATCGTTGTTTTCTTGTGTTGTAGAATTTGTAAACTCTACAAGTTTGTAACGCCAACGACCATCCCTAAAGTGTTGTATCTTTGTTTTGTAGACTTTGTATAATTTATGGACACAACATAAATGGTTATAACGTCAACGTCCACCCTGAAGTTTCTGAATCTTTGTCGTGTAGAGGTTGTAGACTTTGAGGACACTATGAGTGAATAACGCCAACGTCCACCCTTCCTTTGTTGTATCTTTGTATTGTAAACTTTGTATACTGTAAGGACACTGCAGGAGTGCAACGCCGACGTCCACCTTTCAATGACTAAAAAGTTAAGCACAATAAGTTTGTAACACCAACGTCCACCCTTCTGTTTTGTATCTTTGTATTGTAGAGACGGTGAACTTTACGGACACTATAAGAGTCTAACGCCAACGTTCACCCTTGAACTGTAGTATCTTTGTATTGTAGACTTTGTATTCCGTATGGACGCTATCAGTAATGATGTAACGCCAACGTCCACCCTAGAACTGCTGTTTCTTTGTATTATGGATTTTGCAAGCTTTAGTGACACGATAAGTTTGTAACGCCAGCAGCGACTCTTAAAGTGTTGTATCTTAGTTTAGTAGGTTTTGTAAACTGTAAGCACGCTATAAGTTTGTAACGCCAACGTCCACCCTTACTCTTGTGTATCTTTGTGTTGTCGAGTTCGTAAATTCAAGGGACGCCATAAGTTTGCACCGCCAACGGCCACCCTTATTTTTTGTGTTATTGTATTGTAGAGTTTGTAACCTTGAGGGACACCATAAGTTTGTAACGCCAACGGCACCCTTAAGTCTTCGTATCTTTGTGTTGTAGGCTAAATACGCTTCAGTGACACTACAAGTCTGTAACGCCAACGTCACCACTTGAAGTGTTGTATCTTTGCATTGGGCACTGTAGACTCTGTAAGCTTTAGCGACACTATATGGTTTTCAACGCCAACAACGTCCACCTTATGATTGCATTGTTGTATGTTTGTGTTGTTGACTTAGGCAAGTTTAGTGACACTATAAGTTTGCAACCCCAGCTGCCACCCTTAAATTGTTTGTATGTTTGTACTGTAGACTTTGTAAACTTTAAGGTGGGTGCAACGCCGACCAAGGTCCACCCTTCACTGTTGTATCTTTGCATTGTAGACTTCGTAACCTGTAAGGACGCTATAAGTTTGTAGCGCCAACATCCACCCTTGAATTCGTGTATCTTTGTAATGCACGCACTCAGCCTTGTTGGAACTCCGGAACCTGCTGGTACTTTGGGCTTCGCTTTTCGGGGTGGGGGGGTCTTGGAAAATGGCCAGAAGCAAATCCCCAATCTCGGCTCGACAATGCGGTTTGCTGTAGGGGTTGGGGGGCTTGGAAAATGGTGAAAAGCAAGCCACCAATCTGAGCTCGAGAATGGGGGTTTGCGTTTGAGATGGGAGGAGCTGGAGAATAGGCAAAAGCAAACCCCCACTCTCGGCGGGCGCGACCCTGCTTTTGACGAGGTCGCACCCGGTCGTGCCCACCCTTGTTGGAACTCCGGAATCTGCCGGTACTTGGGTGAAGAGGGTATTGGGCCTTGGGCTCGGGTGCAACCGGGCACGACCCTGTTTCTTTACGAGGTCACACCCGGTCGCACCCACCTTTAAACTTTACCTGTGATCCTCAGTGGTGACGTCGTTGTTGATTGGCCACAGGATTCATCGTGTTGGCTGTTTGCTGAGCTTCTAGCCAACTCTAGCCTTTGACGAGAAACTCCGCCTGAAGAAAGTTGCCTTCAATGGTTGCGCTCTTGAAATGGTTTCCTGATCAACTCCGCCGTGCATTGCAGTGTACAGTCAGTCACTGTCAGTCATCACTACAGATCAGGAGGGGGGAGTTGCGAACACACTAAGTTTCCCCTCGTAAAGCTTTGTCTGATCGTGCAGCTTGCTACCGCATCTGGCGCAAGATGAGAAAAAGGAGCGTTACTGAGTTTCGCTTCTGTTCCGGACTTGGGGATCTTGAGGATTTGGTCCCTTGCGCTGTTGCGCTTCCCTTCGTTCTTACCATACCTTGCTGGTTTCCTCGATTGGGCTTGGAATAACTATAATATATCATACTATATCTGCGAATCTGCGTGTGTTCTGCTATGTTGCGGCTCATGTGTTTTTCGGTCGTCGTTCTGTGCCCTCGGCGTCTTGCTTTGTCATCCCAAGCTTTGCAAGTCTTGTTTCAGTGCTTGGCTTTGATTGCAATTAACTGGTTTTGCTCATGTCCCCGCTTTTCTTCGCATGCAAGGAGTCCTGGGCCGCCGCGCTCTTCGACTACGGCAAGTACGAGGCACTCCGCGAAATAGGCATAATTAGTTGCGACAGGGGTTGCTCCGGCAAAGGTGCTGCGGTTCCTGCTCTCCAACCTCCGTTGGTGGATTGAGGTCTCCCTGTTTTCTGCTGGGCCACGAATCTTCTAGCAGCCTGTTCGCGCGCCCGAGGAGTACGGCATCGACGGCTTCTGCTTCGCAGGCATCACGAGCATGCTGCTCGTGGCCCCAGTGTTTAGTGTGGCAAAAACATAGAGGGAGCAAAGCTCAGAGAGGTTTGTCGTCGCTGTTTAGGTACCACTCCCACGGAATCGGCAAGTCCTTTGCCAACTCAAAAGAGCCGAAACCCCAGCAAGAGGCAACGCGGCGATGCAAAGCCGCCGGCCTGCAACACGCCCTCTGTGGCCAGAAGCCGCTGCGAGCGCTTTCCGCGCGCGTGTTCTCTTCCTCTCTCTCTCCAGCAACGACCCTCCTCTCCCATGAAAACTTGCTCTCTCGCCCTCTGGCCTCTCTTAGTCACCACACTGCCCAACCAAACCCTCACTCTCTCTCTCTCTCTCTCTCCCTTTTTCTCTCTTGAGGCACTTCGGCTGGGACGCGGACCTCGAGCTTCGCTCTAAGCCAGCTCCAAGAGCTTTGTGACAGCGCTTCTCGCCTCTCTTCTCGTGACTCTTGTTGCCTCAAACATCCACTTGTCGCCTTATGTCGCCTTTGCTTCCAGAACCTTGGTTTGACCAGCATAGTTGCTAGGTAAGGAGGTAGTTGTAGTAGTAGTAGCAGTAGCAGTAGTAGCAGTAGTAGTAGTAGTAGTCTCCATACACATCATGCATGCATACACACACACGCATGCACATGAATACGTCTGTACATGTATGTATATATATATACATACATATGTAAATCGCTGTGCTGAGGTCCGCCACGTATCTGATGCTGGCGAACCACCTGGTGCATCGCCTGCTGCCCTCCTCTGGCATCACCCTGGCGGAGGACCACGAGAGGGAGCTCGCCCCCCCCNCCCCCCCCCGCGCGACACGAGAGACTGCAGGGCCCAGCAGCCCAGCATGTTGTGGCCGGCCAGGACTTCTCGAGCCATCCCGTGCTCTGCCGCAGCGTGGAAGACGGTGGCTTCGGCTTTGGGCCTCAGCAGAGACTCAGAGAGCAGACAGCAGACGCAGAAGAAGAGCCGAGCGTGCCGAGATGCGGCGGTTTGCCGAGGCTTCAGCGGACGGCTGGTGCCCTCCAGCCCGGAACTCAAAAGGGTGCCGTGCAGCCGCCGAGCGCCCCAAAGCAAGCAAGCAAGCGCGCGCGTGCGTTTTGCTTGGCCGCCTGTGAGGCGCCCAGCTCTTCCGGCAGCTGCTCCAGGACCGGGCCTGGCGGGGCTGGCGGCTGCCACACGTGCGGCCTGAAGCCTGCAGTGCGTGCGACGAACGACACGACGTGCGTACGCGAGATACCGCGGCGCGAGATACCGCGGCGCGAGCCGTCGCGGCTCAGGAGCCCGAGGAGGCCTGGAACGTGACGGACCTGGTCAGGACGCTTTGGCGCCCTCCCCAAGCCAGTTTTCGCTTCCTTTCGCTCTGCTCTTGGCTTCTGCGAGTCAATTGGTGCTCCAAGGAAGCCTCGGCGGTTTCAGGACTCCCCGCTACCGCCGCTACCTCTCTGCCCTTCTGCTCTCTGCTCCCTGCAGGAGCCGCGCGTGGCCTACACCGAGTCTCACCAGGACAAGAGCCCAGCAGAGGGCAGAGCTGGGAAAGAGAAGTGCTGAGCAGAGCTGAGCTCCTTTCCGCTTTCGCTGCGAGGAGGCGCTGAGCGGTCAGCCGCTTGGCCGGCTCCTCGCTGAAGGCGCTTCCGGGGTCCCCCCTCTTTTGAAGGAGCGTCCCCCACTCCGCGTCCGTCTCCTCTGCAACTCTGCGGAGCATGCAGGGACTCTGTTCATCATGATCCTGATCTCCGCATTCTGCTTGAAGGTTTCTGCTGCTTCCCGCTTCACAGAAAAGAACACAGCCTTCCATCGCGGATGTTCTTCTTATGTTTTTGTTTTAATGAGTTGCCCCTCACTGCTGCGGGACTTCTCGCCTGCCCTGCATGTAGCTTCGCTGGCGAATGAGCGCGTTCCAAGGGGCTGTCAAGAGCCAATTGTGGAAAACAACAAGATGGAGCACGTCACTGATACTAAGATAGGATGCGCTATGGTGAACATGGACAAAGGGGCGCAAAGCACGCCTGCTGCTGCAACAGACACAAAACCTGCATCGCAGACGTGCAACCGGATAGACACTTCTAGTAAAGAAGTGGCTTCAAGATCACTGCCGCTTCACAACCCTTCATTTCAAGATCGACGCATACGAACTTCCGTGGTGTAAGTGTGCGTGAGCACATCAGGTCCGACCTTTCCGTGAATCTGTTAGCCACACAGTGCCGGAGAAGCTCCAGGGACAGGGAGATTGGAATCTGTTTTTTCATGAAAACAGAAGCCTCAGCCAAGCTCGGGCCACAGGCCCACAGGCCCCTCTCTCTCTCCTGCTTCAGGCGACCAGTCCCGTGGCTTGGCCCTGCAGAAGGTAATGCGCAGGGCACCCAGCGCGCTCGGCAAGAGGGAATGTCTTGTCTCCCGGCTCTCCCTCTCATGCCTCTCATGCCTGCCTCTTTCTGTCTCTCTTTCGTGCGGCAGGCCTGGCCACCTTGGGACTCGGCAGCGAGGCGGCCCTGCACTGCGTGTCGCGTCGCCGAGCCGACCACACCGCAAGCGGGGGGTAGTTTAGGGTTTAGGGCTACTGCTGTGGGGTTTCGCAGCAACCGTTTCAGTCTTGTCAAAACCAAGAGAATAGGCTTTGACAGTTGCAGAAGTACCGGATATTGCAATGCCCCTTGAAACAGAGCACGATGCATACGGATGAGGTAGTGTATGTTAATTCGCAGCAATACGGACGATTTTTCCATGCGAAACATGCTGGGTGGTTAATGCAAAGTAGAACAGCCGCAACATGTTGCGATTGTCTAGAGTCTAGATTGAATGAAAAGGGTACAGTGATGGAAGGACACGAGTCGAAGAATGTTAAGAATGCGTATATAGAGCATGAACACGCCAGAAGTTGAACGAACATGGCGCAGTGGATATCAAGTCCTGCACAAAGTTGAAGCGTTCGATGACTCATACAACAGGTGCAATTTTTGCAGAGAGAAGAACAAGGTCAAGCCGGGAATCCAAAAAAAAAACGTTCTTCAGGCATTACGGAGACTGTCGGAGATTGCTGCCAAGCAAAGTCAAGACATCAATCCAGAGGCTCCTGGAAGAGTTCACGTGTTTGAAGCCTCAGGGATCACGGGCCGATCTCGAACCTTCAGTGGATCAGAACTCGCGAGTCACAACACCTCCGGATGCGGCTCCCTTTGCTCTCACCGAATCTCGGAGGCATCAGAGCAGCAGTGCTTGAAAGTCGGAGTCACTCCACGACAGCGTCAAAACGCTGCGTTTGCCGTGAATCACACTTGTGTGAGTAGGGACAAGCCGGCGCGAACGTCGATGCCGGAGTGATCTCGGCTCGACATCGCCCGACCGTTTTAGCATCCTCTCTAGCCTCCTGCCGGCGCGATGGCTGGCCCCTCCGAGACGGCGGAGATCATGGCGGCCCTGGCGGTGCTGGAGAACGCGGTAGACTCCGATGTGGAGCTGCCGGCGTTCTTCCAGCATTGGTCGCGTCTCCAACGCCGCAAGCTGGCGGAGGCGCTTGGTGAGGCGGATGCGATGTGGGCGGCGGCGCGAGGACGAGCGGCACCCGGCAGTGTCACTGGTCCACCGCGGGCGAAGGTTGCTGCACCCATCCCACCACCGCAGCAGCCGGCGGCTTCTTCGTCGTCGGCACCTTCNAAGGCAAGACGTGGGGCGCCGGCGGCCGAGTTCGAGCGCAACGCGCAGCTCTTCAGAGAACTCGTCGAAACCAGCCGCCGGCGCGGCCACAGCCATGCTGCCCACATCGGACGAGGCGTCCTACTTCTTCATCCGCGCCCTGCCGGCGGGCATCCGCGGGATGCGAGTGCCGGAGAGTGGGCTGGTGTGGCAGGCCATGCCCCGCTGCCGGCCGTTGACCTGCTGGGCCGGCCTGGCTTCCCCCTGCCCTGCCGGCGACGGGTTCGCAGGTTCAGGGGCCACCGCTGGAGGCGGACCGAGCGACGGAAGGAAATCGCGGCTTGGCGGGTGGCGGCTATAGGTCGGCACAGAACTACTTTGATGCGGCGGTGACCTACCAAAAAAAGATTCTGCGACCGCTCTTGCGCAAGGCCGTGCGGCCGTTTACGCGGGCGGTCCTCCGGGGCATTCCCGGTGCCCGCCTCAAAGCCCGCTTTCCCGTCGACTGCCTGGCCCCACTGGTTCTTCCCACCCGCGGGAAGGCGTGGAACCCATGGACGACGGCGCACGCCACGGATGCGTTGCTATTGGCGGTTTGGTTTATGCTCCGCGAGATCGAGTGGGCGGCCTTGAGGCGGTTGGCGGCATGCGTGCCGCTGCACAAGACGGCCACCGGCGGCGAAGCTGAGTTGACGCGACGCTTCGCCAGCTACAGTGTGCCTGCCGGGCGGCACTGGCGCCGCTCTGCCCGTACCATGCGGCGGTCCGACACATAGCCCGGCCTGGCGGGTCGTGGAGTTGGTGGGGCCGGCGCAGGCGGAGGCGCTGAGGGCTCAATGCGTACCGGCACCGGTGCACTCCGGCACATTTCTGCTGGAAGGCGTCACGCCCCTCGACGAGGCCCTGGCCACGAACGAACTGGCTCCGCACACGGCCGGCCCACTCGCGTCGGACGGGACCCTGGAAGCTAGGCTGGCGTTCATCGACAACGTGGCGGGCCAATGGGCCCTTACCAAAGGTTACGGCAAGGACCCGGCCGTCAATGGCGTGCTGGCGGCCTTCTGGTCGACGGCTGCGCTGGCGGACTGGCTTCCCGATTTCCCTCCGGTGCCGTCCAAGGCCAATGTAGCCGACGCCATCTCCAGAGGCGGTCTGGCCATGGCACGGCGAATGGGTTGGACCCGCATACACACGCCGGTGCCGGCCATCCTGGCGATACTCCAATCAGTGGTGGCCGACGTGAGGTCGGTAGGGCTGCCGGCGCAGAGTGGGCGCCGGGCGGGATGCAGAAAGCGTACCCGGCGCCGTGCAGCCCTGCTCTGGCGAAGGCGACGGACCCGGCGCGATGCGCTTCTTACCATCCAAAAGAAGGGTCCTTTCGTCGTACCATTTTGGTCTTTCGTAGGGAGCCGTGCTTGTCGTGAATCACACTTGTGTGAGTAGGGACAAGCCGGCGCCGGCCCGACCTTTTTGGCCCCCACCCTCTCCTCCCTATTTTGTTCCGAGACTATGGTGGGTCGTCGCTCGCTGGCGGGCGACGGGCCGGATGCAGAAAGCGTCCCCGGCACCGTACAGCCCTGCTCTGGCGAAGGCGACGGACCCGGCGCGATGCGCTTCTTACCATCCTAAAGAAGGGTCCTTTCCTCGTACCATTTTGGTCTTTCGTCGGGAGCCGTGCTTGTCACAGCCCTCTTGCAGCCCCGTCCCCGCCCATCCTGCACAAACGCCACGGGGCCCACACCCTTCCCCAGCTCCCGCGCCCAAGACGTGTCAACGCGGCACGGCCACCTCTTTCCCTGGCACTGTGCACGACACTGTAACGCTCGCAGGCCCCGCCCCAGTCCACAGCGTCCCCGGTTCCGGGAAAATCAAAAAGTTCCAGGGCGAGCGAAAGTCGAAGACATGCGCAGCCGAACAAACAAAAGTGACATGACAAGACAAGTGTACATGAAAAGTGACATGTCCGCACAAGCATGACAAGTGCATGTCTTCAAAGTACGTGACTCCCTCAAAGTCCTCTTTTTTCTCGTCTGAGTTCTTCTGGGAAAAGTGGCAAACCGCAAACCCGCAAAGACGGGTGCCTAAACCTCAAACCCGAAAGTAGGAAGATGGCGGCGCAAAGTCGTGCTTGGTGCGAAAATGCTGCCACACAGCGGCCCTCTCGAGTGGAGAGGCCGAACTTTATGCGATCGGATCTGGGACCGCGGATGCACTTTTTGTCAGATCTCTTGTCGAGGAATTCAAGCTTTTTCAGAAGGCAAACTTTTGTGTCTTTACCGACCGCAACGTTGGCAAGAGTATTGCCTCACGTTTTGGAGCAAGCCGCAACACCAAACACGTTAGACTCAGGTACCTTTCCGTTCAGAAAACTTGTTGCTTCAGGCATGGTTCGGATCAGAAAGGTGCTGGGGACTTTAAACCCGGCGGACATACTTACAAAGTATATCGCAAAGGATAGAAGCGACACACCTGAAGTAGATCGGCACGTGCCATGACACCCTGCCCAATCACTATCAGCATAAATGTTGATGTCTATTCTTTTGTGTTGCGGTGACGGTGACAGTGTGGGTCTTAGGTTGCAGCTTCTGCGAAAGGTCTTTGGTTCTTGCCAAGTACTTCAAAGGATGTTTCACCTTAGCTTCGTGTTCGGTCGTAGGGGCAGAATGTCCTCGACTGAGCTCCTTGACAGCATACATGAAGTCAGGGCGCACGCTCGACAGCCACCAAAGTCCCGGTAGCGCTTGTGATCCTGAGGGTTCAAAGGTTCACAGTCGAGGTGGTTCCTCAAAGCATTCGTTTTTGGCGCAAGTGCCGGGCGGCACTGCTTCAAACCGTACAGTTCTAGCATAGCATCAATGTAGGATGGACTCATTCCTACAGAAATGAAAGTTGACGTCCTCCTCAGGTTGCGGCCTAAGAACGAAGCTCTTTAACCTTCATCAAACGTACCTGTCACCTTCAGCAGCAAGTCCTTCTGAAGATCCTTGATCAAAGTCGAAACGTCCGCCTGCGAACCGAAAAACATGTGCATGGCTAATCTGTATGATGTCGGTTCCAAGGTGGTAACTTGGTACAGCGACGACTCTGTCTGGCATGAAAGACTGATTCTATCTCCCGGCGACGGCGACGGGGTGTATTGGGTTGTAAAGGCGGACCATGACATCTATGAGGAGACCCTCACTGGAGGCCAGGCCGACGGGCCAGCTCGGGTGAGGTTTGTGCCTTTTGGCGGACTTTGCCTAATCTGCGGACTGCAGTGTACGCTCCGACTGACGAGCAGCTTAAGGCTTGGGTGAAGGAGGCCCGCTCGATGCATCAGCAGACCTATGGTCGCTTGCCTGAGGACGGAACTAGTCATGTGGTGTTGGGTGATGGTACCCTTTCTCTGGCGGAGTGGCTCTAGCCACGAAGACGGATTACGCGGAACTGGCAGGGAGGAAGTGGAGTTGGCACAGCCCCGGTGGCGCGAATGCCTTTCCGGTTCCTCCCTCCAACGAGACGATCCTCGAGGCGCTCTTCAGGTTGGGCATCCCTTCCTACCTGGGCAGGGCGACCGATTCTTGGGCGGTAAGGATGCTGCTTTCTTTCGGGAGGGGATCTGGGTTAGGGGTGAGCTTGTGATGATTCAGCAGCGCGGGATGTCTGGCGAGCGGATCGCCTGCAGCTCCTGGCTGCCACATGCACTTCGGAACCTGGCCACCTTCCCGGTGGCGGCATCGGACTTGTCGAGGGTGAGAAGGAAGACGCTCGGGACGAGCCGGATGAGGGTGACACTAGGACCTTGTTCGTCGATTATGACGAGCAGGGCCTCCGACACAAGCCATGGCGTAAGGTATGCCTTGAAGCCAAAGAATATGCGTTTGAGGACTGGGGGCATGAGGGTCCGGCTACCGTTCTCTGTTTGATCAAACAGATGGAGCGGAGCGGAGGGTCTCCACCTCTCTCTTGTCAGGACCGTCTTTACTTGGAGGAGCAAGAGCGCATGTTACGCGTCGACCCCCAACGTGATCCTACGTTCAGACCGCACTGGGATCCGGCTTTGAGGCCGAATGCTCGGAACTATCGGAAGTTTATCCAGAAGTTGAATGACATCAAGTATCTCAAGTACACTTTGTTCCCTAAGGAGCACGCGGGTGTCTTTTTCGTCTGGAAATCTGGAAGGCAGAAGATTCGGATGATAGTGGACGCCCGTGCAGCTAATCGCCTTTTCGGATGTAACAGACACCTTCCATCGCATCAGACAACCAGACTGGCTCGCCAGGTATTTCTGCTTCCTCCCCATAGCAGCGAGGCATGTGGGGCTCTCAGGTAAGTGGCTTGATGGGCGCGACTTCTTGCCGGGAGCGACCTCGTCTACCCCATGCAAGGGAGTTTGTCTGTGGGATTCAGTTGGTCGTTGTTCTTCTGTCAGCGGATCAATGAGGGCCTCCTGCGCCAGCTGCCGGCTTTATCGCACTCCGAGGTTGTGACGGATCGAGGCCCTCCTGTTGTCTTCAATGCTGGTCGGCAGGATGAGCGACACTATGTGTATGGGGACAATTTAGGGTTCATGTCGGGGAACCGGAGCTTGGTTGAGGACGGCGTCGCACAGCTCGCGGATCACTTTACCGCATTTTCGGCCAGGATACAGCAAGATGCCTGGAGGTCGATGAAGGGGTGGCGCAAGCTCAGTCCGGGTCGCTCACGCAAGGCTGGCCTTGCAGGTTTGGGCAGCGATGGCCATCGAGGTTGTGCGGTTAGGCCATGCTCGCACGGCGCTCTTTCTTCTGACGGGGCTCAGCAGTTACGCGAGGCCCAGCGAAGGGAAAGCCGGAACAGCCGTTGTGGGACTTCGATTATACCCACTTCTCGAGCATCTTCTACCAAGCCGCCCGCAACCTCAAGTTGAGCCTGACGCCGTATCAACTTCGTCAGTCGGGACCTTCGATAGATCGAGCAGCCGACACAAGGAGCCTTTTGGAGGTTCAAAAGTTCAAAAGAGGGGACGTTGGAAAAGCTTCAAGAGTGTGAGTCGTTACGAGAAGTCAGCGAGACTGGCCGCGAACTTCGGGCAGCTCAGTCGTTCCCTGCAGGTGCACTGCCATCAGGCAGAATCACAGTTAGGGGACGTGATGCTCGGCCGTCGCCGGCCCCTCCTTCCGCCTGGCGCCGACGCTATGTATGCAAATATGTTGCCGATATCTTCTCTGGACGCGGGGGAGTTGCACGGTGTTGCAGGCTGCTGGGCTACAAGGCCAAGGAATTCGATGTGATTCATGGGCCTTCGGGGGATCTTACTCGCTCCTCTTTGCTTCGCCAGATCAGGCAGGATATCCGTGCACAGACAATCGCTGCCGCTATGCTGGCCTCACCCAGTACTTCTTTTTCTGCAGCTCGTGATCGCACTAAGGTGATTCGAACAGCTGCTATGCCCTGGGGAGTGCCATCTCACTTGCTGAATGCTAAAGATCAGACCTTGATCAATGAAGGGAATTCTCGCTTTCGCTCAGCCTTGCAAATCATTCACTGGTTGCACCAAGCCGGCATCCCCTGGATTTTGGAAAACCCTTACAGCTCGAAATGCTGGCATCTGCCACGTCTCAGAAAATATTTCCACGATCCTCATCTCATTCCGATTGTGTCTGACTTCTGCATGTTTGGCACTCCTTGGCGGAAACGCACATTATTCTTGTGTGGCCATCTTGCGTCGCTGCCACAGCGCGGGTGCCTCGCGCTCGCGTACTGGTCGCAAACATTTCCAGCTGTCAGGCTCGTGGACGACAATTGCTCAGCCGTACCCTGCGGCACTTTGCAAAACTTTGGCCTTTTGTTTGACTGCGCCCACCCATTTTTGGCTTCCCTCCCTGACGTGAACATTCCGATTTGGGATTGCTTTGGGGGGAGACGGTGCGGACTCGCTTCTTGATTTCAATGATGGTGGCCATCATGCTTTGCAAAGCTTTTCGCAACCATTGGAACGATGCTCATGGTTGCATTCGTGAAGCTCTTCTTTTGTCACTTCTGAGACGCGGAAGCGCTGCGACTGTGCCAAAGGTTCGATGAGAAAGATTCTCCGTGAGTGAGTTTAGCGCATCCGATTTCATTCTTCCAAAGCCGTTCTTCTCCATGACAGATGCAAAGTGCTGCCAAAGCTTCGGGCTGCGCTTGCAAGGCCGCAAAGTGCCTTCTTAAGTTTCCATAAAGTACGGCCCTTTGGATAGAATTCGAAAGGGGAATGACATGAAAGTCTCCATCGACCAGGGCATGGGGTTGAGGCGAAAGTCTCGTCTTTATCTGCTACTTGCTGGCTGTAGCCTGTACCCACAATCCTATACAACGAACGGCACCATCCGGAATCTTAACTTTAACCCACTTCGTTGAAATTGCTGAGTTCAAAGCTTCGGGGGAAGCGTTGTCTCCCGAGACCTCATCAAAGACGTCCCAGGCTCGCATCGACTTCATCTCCTTCGTCATCCTTGCAGTTTCCACTTCGTGCGGAAACTCGGTGTCGTACCAAATGTGCGGATTCTCAAGTGCCTTCATCAACAAAACTTCCTTCTCATCTTGATTCCGCAATTGGAACTTCCCTTTCCTGCTTCGTTGTCACAGCAGCAACTCGAAAGTCACACACGTGAAGCCGCTTCCTGGTTTTGGCAAAAGTTACATTGGCCATTCTCTGCACTGTCGAGATACCAACAGGCAAAGTCTCCGACGACCAGTTGGTCGGAGAAGAAGCAGACGCCTTCTCAAGTCGAGGCCTTGAAGCCGCAGGTTGCGGCAAAGGTGCTTCAGTTGCTGACGTCGGTTACTTGCTGATCCAAGGTGACATGCGGAGGCTCAAAGTTTTCATCTACGTCCGGTGGAGTGACTCGCAATCCGAAAGGTCGTCCCCCTCTTCGTCGCCAAAGTGGTCACCAGGTGGGTGCAAGTGGCTCTGTCGACTACTGCGGCTCTTGGTCAAAGTTCGAAGGGCCTTCTCGGGCCGCTTGGCTTGAGGAAAGACAAAAGTGCCAAGTCCGTTTGCCGGGAGGGCGGTTTGCGTTTGACACTTGGAGTCTTAAAGACTCCCATGCCGTCAGCAACAAAGTGCTGATCCGACGCTGCGTCCTTGCCAAGCCGGATCCCTGGCACAAAGGCTGCACAGCCCTTCTGCGGATGAGGCTTGCGAAAAAGTGCAGGTTCCCCGAAGCGACAAAGAAAGCCGGCGTACTTTTTGCGCCAGCGTCGCTCAAAAGCTGTCGTGCCCTCCGTGATGCAAGGGTACCGGTTTACGAGCCACTGAGCGGGCGTACAAGCCACAAGTGAAAAGGGCTGAGTGCACCGAAGGTCAACATCGTAGCGCTCAAGGATGTCAAGTCGCAAAGCCTTGATTTGTCCGTACAAAGTGGCTTGCATGTTGCCCACGATTCCTTGTGCCTGCCTCCAACCAACGGGCGTTTTGCGAAAAGAAAGTCGCCAACCTCACCGGTCACAGAAGTTGCAATTGCGAGGAGGGCGGGTTCGGGATCCGCTTGCAACTTACCTTGAAGGTGCCACATCCACAACGTTCAAGATCGTGATTTGTTCCTCACCAGGCTGCTTCAGGGAAAGTCTGCGGCTCTTGGCCTGCTTGCTCTTGGCGCGCACACAAACTTCACACCAAGGCTTAAAAAGCAAGTGTGTCAACTCGTGCTCAAGACGCCCGGTCAAAGTTGGCTCGCCCGGCTGTTTCAAGCCGCGCGGGCGATGCCCAACGTACTCCGGCGCCTCTGGCTCGCGCTCCACAAGTTGCAAGCCTGCTTTCTCAAAGCAAATTGCGCCGACAAAACAGTGGCGCCAGCTTTGCGCCAAACGTCAGTGTGCCAGAAGGGCGCCTCTTCCGCGTCGGACCTTACAACCAAAGTCATGCGAATGTTTCCAAGCTGCTCTTCAAAGTGCGGATCTTCAGGCCGCTTTTCGCAGTGCGCACGCACCCAACAAGACGGAAAGTCAAGCCACAAGTCGTGCGTGTACGGTTGGCCTGTTGCCGGGTCCTTCTCTGAGAATTCCTAGAGCAAAGACTTCCGAAAGTCTTCGAGGCTTCCTGAAGAAGTCTGTTCCAAACGCAGACGGGAAGTGGTTGCGGTGCCCCTACTGAAATTTCTTGTTGCTGCGTGCTTGCTGCTGTTCTTGTTGGGCTGGTCGGGCAGGTTCAGGTTGAGGCAAAGCTGACTGTTGTCCAGTTAGCTTGCGGCCAGTGGGCTTGGAAGCAAGTTTGAAAACTTATTGATAACAGTTTTGCCAACGAGGCATTCGGGGGAAGGTCCTTTAGGATTCTCAGCCTTATGCCAACTGTCAGTCAAAGACTCTTCTCTGCCATCTGCGTACTTTAAATAAGTTATGCTGATCTGCGAGGTCTTTCAAGTTTATAGGGCGATCCTCAGTCCCTTCGGGAGAAAAGAGAGTTGCCTCGTCCGAATGTAAGTTCGAGTCAAAGTGCTTCCTGAGAGCGCCCATTTCTCAGTATGATAGCAAAACGGGGTGCGACAGGTTGGGGCCACTAAGGTACCTTGTGCACTCGTGTTGTGAAAAGTGTTGCACACGGTCTCAAACTCATTCTTGTGGAAACGTGCCAAAGTGGGCCTCAAGAACAGAAGTGAACCATGCCTAGTGATGGGCACCTTGTGTCCATCAGGGGTTGAAAGTGTGTTCGGGCTCTTAGAAGAAAGGTTCACATCAGATCCTGACCTCACAAGTTTATTGCCAACAGAAACCACACAGTATGGAAGGTCGCAGACGTAAACGTGCAAGAACTGGCCCTCAAAGTCAACCTTCACAAGTCTCCTTCCAAAGACCGTCAAAAGTTGGCCTGAAATGCTCCTCAAAGGTGGAGCCTTCCCTGTGAGTGGCAAAAGTGGCCACTCAGAAGCAAAGTCCCTCGGACAGCAATGTGCGGCGCCTGAATCGAAAAGTATCCAGGGCTCCGAATCCTCCAAAGTAGATGCCACCAAATGCTCTTCCAAAGCAACATCCTTGAAAGTCGTATTCAAATTCTTAAGACCAAGATCACCAACACTGAAAAGTCGTTGGAAGGCCGTAGGCTCAAACTTCTTCACGCTCACCCCACCAAAGTTGAAGTCTACAACTCCATTCGTCATCCCATCAACTCTGAAAGTGTTCCCCAAACCAAATTTGCCAAGAACAACGGCCGACATGAGTAAAGTGCTCGGGCTAATTTCGCCTGTGCTTTCGGTTTGGCTTTGGGGACTGAAAGTCCTGGTGGTCCTTCCAAAGTCACAGCTGACACGGACAAAGTTGCCGCGCCACTGGACGAAGAAGCCTCTTCCTTAGCGGTTTCGCCAAAGTTTCGGCCTTCGCCGCAGGAGTGGCCTCCGTAGCCCAAATGTCCGAAGTAAAGTCCGAAGACCAACCCCAAGGATCCCAAGAATCCCAAGAATCCCAGGACCACAGTGAATCTTCCCGAGTCTGATCCCAACTGCTATCGTTGTAAAGCTCGCTCACGGCGTTGATCGCCCACACGCTCCACTCAGATCAATCGTCAGACTCACCAAAGTGAGTCCAATCCGTCGTGTCCTCCGGTGGATAAGGTTGGTCCTCACCTTCAACAGCTGAAACAAGTAGAGCTAGAAGTGTTCTTTCTTTTTCCTCTTCCTTTTCCTTTCATAAAGTTCCAATGCTGGTTTTCCTGCATATCCTTTTCCTTGTGACGTTGAAACGTCCTTTCCTTATCCTATCTTTCCTTTTCCGTTACACAAAGGCTGCTAAGGCACCAATGTCCATCGGAGCCGTGGCTCCGCCCTGAAAAGCTGCATTCGCCGAAGTTTGTGCAACTGGGTTCATGAAGAGTCTTGACCTACGATACTCAAGGATCACCTCACGAACCTGAGCATAAGTCTGCAAAGTTCGTGCATTCAATCAAAGATGTTGCTGCAAAGCTCCTGTCGTCTTGTTCCGCAAAGTTGCAACCAAGACACCATCCGGCAAAAGTGAGCCTGCCTGTCTCTCATATCTCGACTTGATGGTTTGCCAAACATTAAAGTCCTGAACTTAAAGTCCGAAAGCTGCGTCAAAAGTGACGTGCTTTTCGTGGCTCCTGGCAGCGAGAACCTCTTGTAAAGTCTGCGTCATGTTTCAAAGCCGTTGGCATCTTCGTTCTGCCGAACAATAAGTTTCGCCGAATCTCGAACAACTTGTGAAAGTAGATAATGGAGTTTCCGAGAGAAAAGTATTGTTAGCGGATTGTTCCACATCGGGACCACCGGTATCAAGTTGCACCTCCAAAGTTTCATCGGTAATCTCATCATTCATCCACTCAGCTCTGCCAAGTAAAGTTACAGCACCTGTTTCGAACATGGAAATGTAAGCCTTAAAGTTCCAAGACCATTTTTCCCAATCGGCAGTATTGCCGCTGAAAGCCTCGGGCAATGGAAGCCGAAGCTTTCTTGCAAAGTCTCTTGCACCATGTCTTCTATCCAAAGTTCCTTGGAGCTTTCAGCTCCGCAACCATGCGAAAGTACCGCGTACTAGAATGCACAACAAACTACTCTACAGCAGCAGCTATGCGAAGCTCACTCGACTCCGAAGCAAAGTAACCCTGAATGTTCACAGGCGCCTTTCTCACATTTTCTTGCATAAGCAACGTGATCTTGAGCCAACGTGATGTTGGCAAAGTCTGGAGTGGAGGATAACTTGTTATTTTCACAGTAAGAAATACAGAGAAACAAACAACCAACTACTTGAAAGACAGCGGGTATACAGAGAGAGTAGAACAGAGACACAATCAATGAGACAGCAAAAGATATTCAGAAATATGATATCAAAAGTACAAACAAGCACAACACGAAAAGTCGCGAGCAAACACATCAATTTTATCCAAAGCAAGCAGAAGACTCAGATTTCGAGAAAGGCTTGCCCACGGTTTGCGTGCGGATAGCTGTCCTTTGCAAGTGCTGTAAGAGGTGCGCACGCCCAAAGCGTCAACAGCTCGTTTAGCCTTGAGATCGGGTTCGAACCTATCGGAGTTTGTAGAAAGTGATGGTGATTGTTCCTTTGCACTGAAGATTGAGATTGCTTCGTTGAGGCAGGACCTGAGGGAAAAAATGGGATTCCAAAATCAGGAGCAAGTCCGAGGCAGCACGTCCCAAGACGAGCATGGCCAAATAAGACGGGAAGACGGAAGAAATGGGGGGGAAGAGGCAAACAGGTAAAGCTGGTGGCATTGGGTACGTTCACCCTCAGCCAGGGCTACTTGAGCTTCATGGGGAACGAGTTTGGTTGCTTGGAGCCCTTGAGTCTTTCGGAAGTCAGCCTGGCGCTCAGCAGGGGGCAACGGAGGGCGGGGGCCCCCTCTTTTTCAAAGTGCAAGAGAGCGCGACCCGTCGTGGCGTCCGCCGGCCCACGTCAGGTGCGAAGAAGGGGCGCCTGCAGAGCGGCTCAAGCTCTCCAAGCTGCGCCGAGTTCCTCGAGGCTCTGCCCTCTGTCCACTTGCGGTGTGGGGTTTACAGTAAGGGACGGATGCACGTGGAGTGCTCGTGCTGCCAGGCCTTCGACGAGGCCATGCTGGCTTTAGAAGCGCGCTTCCAGCTCGGGGCCCAGAGCACCGCGAAAGCTCAGCACAGAGCGGAGCAGAGAGCTCTTCAGGTTTGCCACAGCTTCCGACTCCCTCGTCTCGCGCAAGGCCAGGACGCAGGATGCCGCAACAAGGCCACAGGCTAAGGACGACCCACCGTGCTTTCAGCTTTTCAGGACGACTCCGACAAGGTGCTGATACTGGAACGCGGCGACTGCAGCTCGGGCGGCATACTTCTTTAGAAACTGTAGAACTAGGACGGTCCCCTCGCTTGGCTGAGGCCTTTTTGCTTTCAACTTCCACCCCACGCGCTCCTACTCGGAGCGAAGCAACCAGGGGGTCAGGGGCAGGGGCGACTGAGAGAGAGCGGCGTAGGTGCTGGCATCACGGGAAACTGTGTGAGGAGTACCGCGTCGGGCATCCTTGGAAGGAAAGTTTGCGAGTGGTGCCCCTCGGCAGCAGAGCCCTGGCCTAGCCATGTCACGAAGAGAAGTGCACCATAGCATCTCTAAGGCTGAACTCGGATGAAGACCGCTTCGGTGGTCGACGGCTCAGTGTCGAGCCGTCGCGCAGATGACTTCTCCGCTGGTGAAGTCTGAGGCCAGGGTCGGCTGTGTAATGAGACGCTGCATCCTGCAGCCGACGGCTGTGACTCCAGGCGGGGCCTGGCCTTTGGCCTTTGGGAGCCTTTGAGTCGGTCAACGCTGTTGGGCAGGTGCTGCTCGGCGAGGCTTTGCCTCCCCAGCCGCAGTGTCCAGGCCACAAGCGCTTTGCAAGTCAAGCGGGCCTGGCGCCCCCTTGCGGCAGGTCCTTGTCAGAGAGTCCCTGCTTGAGGGGGGCGTCCTGGTGTGGGCCTCAGCCAGTGGCCTGCGGCCTGCTTTGACACAGTCTCCTCAGTGTCAGTCGCTTCGCTTAGAGCTATAAGGTGCGTCTGGGCACGGGGCCGACCTCGGCCTGGCCTTTCCCCGCGGCGGAGCTGCGACTAAGGCCACTGGGTAGTCTGGAGACGTCAGTCGGATTCGAAGATTCAGAGCGGAAAGGAAGCCATCATGCATGGCATCGAAGGAAGGGATCCGGGATCCTCTATCCTCTACATCCCACGCTTTTTCTCAGGATGGCAGAGAGCCCGACCACGGAGGCCAGCAGAGCACAATGTGGCGCCTTGTAGCACGTGAGCCACACTTTCACTTCGTTTCTTCTCTTTTTAGCACCTACCTGGAGGTGACGCGCTTCGCCTCCGACTCCTCGGCTTCCTTGTCGGCGCGCCTGCCCACCTGGCCCAGCGCCTTCCAGGCGCGGAGTGCGAAGCGGAGAGAGAGTGAAAGTGGACTGCGGACGCGCCGTGCTCCACAGCAGCGGAGCAGCCTCTGCGCTTCGCTTCGGTTCAGCAGCGCAGCACCTATGCGCTGCCCTCTGCAGGTCTACTGGGAAGTGCAGAAGGGGCGCGTGGCACGCGGCGCCCCTGCCAAGGTCCGCTCGGCCTCGGCCGCTCCGCGAGTGCTCCGTCAAAGCAACCGCCTGCGATGTCCTGCGTCTGCTGCGTCTGCTTTTTCCTTTGGAGGTCCAGCTGCCCTTCGCACTGGAGACCTACCGAGTCCATTTCCCGGGGACTTATGTCCTCGACTGCTTCGGCAACCTCACTTGCGCCGGAAACGCCGCGGCCCCAGAGCCAGGCAGCCAGACCCAGAAGCAGAGGCCGGGGCCGAGGCACGGCGGAGGGGCGGAGGGGCGGGGGGGGCCCACAAAAACAAAAACACCAAGACTATAAGACACGTGATGTCAGAGCGAAGCCCCATTGCTCCCGGCTCCTCGCTCCATGAAAATTTCCCGTGCCCGTGGGCGCCTCTTAAGAAGATCTCTCTCTTTTCCCCTATGCCGCTTTTGCTGCTTATGCTCTCTGGAGTGCTAGTGAGTGCTCTGCACGTGCTTCTTTTGCGCAGCTTCGTTTCTTGTGACATCTAGTGACTTCTTTTCTTTGGTGCACGCCGTGCTTTCTCCAAGCCCAAAGTCCTGGATCCTCTGACACGAAGCAAGATGTTGTGACTAGCACACTGGCCCAAACTCAAACCAGCACAGAGCCAAAACAAGCAAAAGAGCTACGAGTACTCCCTAATGAGGCCCTAATGAGCCGAGCCCAAGAGCCTCAACGGAGACACGGAGAGAAGCTGAAAGGCCCAGGCCCCCAGGCCCCAGGCGGCCCAGGCCCTTCCCCCCACTCAGGATGTGACGCCAGATGAGGCCCGACAGACGGGATCGGGACGGCAGCCTCAGAGTTCCAAGCGCAGCAGCGCAGACCGGAGACGAAGAAAAGCCCAGTCCTGCGTTTTGGGATTCCCCGCTCGCTGCGCCGTAAGCACGGCACATGCGCATAACATCGCTTCCGCGCTTGACGCTTGCCTTCCTTCGGAGGCGGCTTCCTGCGGCGACGGGGTGCCCGTGGGCTCCGGGAAGGCCAAGGCGCCGTTGGCCCAAAGCCGGCCACACTACGCCGCTTGTCTCAAAGCCGAGAGCCGTGGTGAGACCAAAACTCTCCTGAACCCACATTGCTCGGCGCTCTAACGGCGCCTCAGTTCTCTCCATCGTCTCGCAATCCGACGATTGGCTTCTCTCTCTCTCTCTCTCTCTCAGCCCTCTCTGCCCCGCCGTGTTAGAGCGCCTAGGTGCGTGCGAACAGCACTGCCAATGGAAACGCGAGCAACGCGAGCAAAGTCGCCAAGGAGGACTCCTCGCTTTCGGCGGCTTCGGCGGTCTCCGCGGCCTCGGTCGCCTCGGCCTCGGACGCAGCCTCGACCTCCCCGGCCTCCGCGGCCTCGGCGGCCTCGGCGGCGGTGCAGAACCTGCCCTCCACGGTGATCGCCGCCCGTCAGCAGAACCCGACTCCGACTCACTCTGGGACTCATCTGCCTGCGTGCGACGCCAAGGAAGTGGGCCATGGCCGCGAGGCGCCGGCCTTTTCCGCACTCTGGCGACGCTCTCCGCTGTGCCTCTCGCCTCTCGCAGAGGCACCCGAAAGCGAAAAGGCCAAGGCACGGGACTGGTCGGGAAGTCGGAGTGAAGTCGAAGTCTGCCTGCACCCTGCGTTCGGCCTGCGCTGCCAGAAGGCCAAAGCAGGCTCCGCCAAGCCGGGAGAGGTGCGACGAGCGACGGAGAGAGGGGGGGGGGACCCGGGACCACCTGAAGACTCGCGCAGAGGCCAAATCCAAGCGCCGCACGAAGAAGGCCCAGCAGGCCAAGGCCTCAGCTGACTCCGCTCTCCGTGCTTTTGGGACTCTTCGAGCGGCGGCCGGGAGCGGAGCTTTTCGAGGTCGAGGCAGGCGCCGCTGGCTTCGAGGCGGGGCGGAGGGGCCCGGCCCGCCAGCGCGAGCTGACTGCAGCTGACCCTGCAGCTCACTGCAGCTGACTCTTTGCAGGTGAAGCGATCGACGTCCCAGCGCCGCTTGAAGAAGGCCGGCGAGGCAGCACGCCAGCCCGCCGCCCGCGGCGTTGTGGGAAGTCTTCTCTGCGAAGGAGCCAGAGGCCTCGCTCTGCAAGGAGGAGCCGCCCGCGGCAGCAGCCCGCTGCGGCAGCCCGCATGCGGTGCATGGTGCGGATGTGCCATGCGCTGCAGCCGCTTTGGCATAGCTCTCTGTCGCCTCTCTGCAGGACTTGGAGTGGCTCCAGCCGGCCAAGAAGGTGCCTCTGCAGGCCCAAGTTTTGACCACTGTTCTCCTTGTTGTTTCGGAAATGTGCCCACTAAGTCCCTTGTGGAACTTCCTTGTGGAACTGCGGCTCGCATCGCATCTGCTGTTGCAAAGCTCTGGTCAAACTCAAGCTTGGGGGCCGGGGGGAGTTGCGCATACTTGGCATATACTTGCGAATGCTACTGTTCATACCATCCGATCCGATTGTCAACGAGTTCGCACCCCAAACGAAGGCGGTTTTGCGGACAGACCTGCGACATGCGACGGATCGATAGGTAGTACCTCAGATTCCAGGGGCCTGGCAAAGCATGAAGGGAGCTGTCAGTGATGAAGACCATCAACAGCCACGGGCCACAGCAACAGCAAGGCGTTCCCGCCTCATCAGTGGCTCGTAAACTGGCAAATGCCAGGCCACTTCTAGCCGACTGCTTGGCTGGTCATCGAAGCCCCAACAGAACCAGGACTTGCCGACGCCCAATGGGGAAACTGGGAGATTCGACATGCAACTGCCCAAGCTTTTAGGGGACACAGCAATGAAGACCCTCCACTCTGGACCGCGTTTAGGCGGCTGACCCATCTGCCCGGCCCGGCCTCCCTTTGCTCGATCCGCACACCGAAGGCGCTTGAGAAATCCGGCGGTTCTGCGGCAACCTCTTACCGAGGTACCTGGCGCTTCCCTGACCCTTCTAGTGAACGTACGGGTGGAAATTGACGTGTTGAGCATAACACGGATGCTCCACTGCTGTTGCTTGGGCAGCATTCGGATCTTAGCTTTGTAGTTGCCTTCACACAGAGAGGCTTCCCGAGTAAGCAAGATGGCATCTTTGGCACCGGCGAAAATTGATTCCAATGCGGCGAGATCCGGCCGCAGCACATCCAGCATCTCCTGAAGCAGCTCAAGCTCATGAAGGAGCTAAAGTTAAAGCTGATGAAAACTATATATGATCATAGGACTATAGGATCGATAGATTATAGACCCGCCTATAGATCCCGGCCGGATCGGTATTGAGATCTTCAGGCTCGGCGAGTGCAAGATATCGAAACACTTTCCTCCCCTCGCGGCTAGTTTGCTTGCATGTAGCGAATGCTCCGCCCATGCTCCCTCCGCCCTCGCTTTCTCGGTCTTGGTCGCAGTTTCGGAGGAGGTGGGTTCTCTGTGGCCCCGCGAGGTCCTCCCGTTGAGTCCAGGCCTGGAAGCGCTTCTTCTCTTCTGATCTTTGGGCGCCAAGAGAGGCTCAGTGAGCTCGGAGCTCACAGCTGCTCCTCTGCTCCTTGCCTTAGGGGCCCTAGGGGCCTTAGGGGCCCTAGGCGCTGAACGCGTGGCAGGAAGAGACACGTTCCGCGAACTCACTCGAGAGGATTGGGCAGAACACAGCTACCGAGATACCTGGCTCTTTGAGTTCTTGCTTCAAAAGTCAAAAATTCAAATTCTGAAAATCACAAATGACAGCCACGCACCCTTGTCCACTGTCCACACTGTCCACGTCAACGCCAATGACTTTTCCAATGCGGACATGCGGGATTTTTCGGGGCCGCAATGAATGCTCGAAGTTACCACGGAAAGCTTTGCTACTGCGGGCGCATCCGCGGTTGTTCGTCCCGGCGGGTAAGTGAGCACAAGCGGCCCCGGCAACGGAGACCGGACACGTCCACTTCCTCAGATCCGAATACTGCTGAAGAGCGCCGGGCATCGTGAACCGCGTATGTCCATACGTCTGATGTTCCAACTCCTATTGATGATGATGATGACGAAGAGGAAGAAGACGAAGAGGAGAAGGACTTCTGGACCATCCATGAAAAAGCTCGAGGTGCAGGGGGTGAAGCAAGACCAAAGACAGAAAGGTGGTCGATCCCGAAGCAAAAAGGACTGGTTCTGCAACGATCAACGTCCTCGTCGATTGATTACCTCCTTCTCCAAGAAAGTATCCCTGACTCGGAT
Source organism: Symbiodinium sp. clade A Y106 (assembly GCA_003297005.1). Classification (NCBI taxonomy): domain Eukaryota; class Dinophyceae; order Suessiales; family Symbiodiniaceae; genus Symbiodinium; species Symbiodinium sp. clade A. The sequence continues at coordinate 86,908 of BGNK01001978.1, forward strand.
GCACAGCGTCTGAAGCTTGTTTCTCCTCGTTAATTTTGGGGCGATATGTCTCACCGGTGATACTTGCACAACCGGGCTACGAGCTCTGCGAACTGTTTCCTCATTCGATTGCCCGTGTCTCTTGAAGCAGCGTTGGACAGTTCTGATTTGTGGCGTTGACATATAGCATGCGTCTCTTCGACAGATCATGACATCGCCAATCGCCTTTTCTTTTTTTCCTGCAAGTTGGCTTGTAGTATACATTCTACATGTTAATCTTCCTCGGTCCGATACACTCTATGCTGCGTAACAGCGTTCTGGCCTGTTGTGGCTCTGGTACCGTCATACGACACGGCTACGGACCTGAATGTTTAAATCTTTGACACGCTTTCAACCCCAAGAACAGGAACAGGTGATGATTACAGGTCTTGGCTCCTGGGACATCCGCCCTACCCCCGCCGCTCCACCTCTTGCTTCCAAGAAAAAGACGTCCAACGAACTCCCGGAAAAGGCCGCGGTTTGTTGTTCTCCACTTGCTGGGAGGACGGTTCCATGGGCCAGCCGGAGCCAGAGCCTTCGGCGCCGTCCGTGGTTTCCACTGCGTCCAAGGCGCAGGCCAACACATGGGAATGCACAGAGAAGAGAGAAAGAGCGAGTGTTGCCAGTTTGTCTAGCTTCGAACATCGAAGTCCCATCGTACAGCCAAGCCCATCCTTCAATGTGACGGATGGGACAGCACGGACTCGCACAGGTCACGAGGACTGCTCGTGGCCCAAGCCAAAGCAGAGAGAGAGAGAGAGAGTCAAAGGGAGAGTGAATCAAATGAAAAGACAGCAGGGAACAAAATTTTGAAGAAGAAGATGCTTTGAGTTTTTTGCGAAGTTCGGATGTGTTCGAACTTCGTAAAGCACATGCCACGCTTCGAGAAGTGTCATTGTTGCCGGCGAAACCTTTCGGATGTATCAATCTGTCAGAACCCGCCCTTCGGGTCGCGCGGTTTTTTTTCGAGCGCAGAGAGGAAAAGTTTTCTGATCAGCGCGGATCCACTTCTCTGTGTTGGCGCTTCTTTTCCGATTGAGGAAACCCATTAGATCCATTAGTCATTAGTCATGATATCATGATCTCTTTTTCATGCGCCCCGACTCTCGCAGACTTGAAGTTGCACTGGACCCAGATTTGTCCGTTTTGTGATCGCACACCTTTCTTTCTTAACCTTCAAAGTCGCGACTATGCTTGCCAAAATACAGAAAACGATCAATCGGAGACACATCAACACCGACCTCTCTTCCAGAATCCCACGAAAGCTTGCTTTGAGCTTTGCAGGAGAGCAGTGGACGAGGGAGCCGGAAGAGTTCCAAGAAGGCCTTTGGGCTGGGGTCGGGCAGAGATGCTGACGGAACTCTTCAGCCGAGGAGGCGGCGGACTTCTTGGGCCTTTGCCCCAAGGAGATCACCCTGCAGCGGACAGAGAAGGCCAAGACTGGGTGGGGACCGCTCCGTTTCCCTCCGCCTCCGCCTCGTCCTGGATTGAGAGGTTGAAGAGAAGCCCGACAAGGCGGAGGCGCGGAGCTGCGGAGGGGGCCGGGGCCCCGGCACTCTTTCCCCACTCGTCCTGTTTGAGGCAGTCTCCGCAGCTCCCAGGAGCTCCCATCGGCGACCGAAGAAGGCGCACGCCTGTTGGAAACTGAAGAGAGCTCGAGTCTGCCCGTCTCGGTGGGAGAGTCACGGAGAGTCACGGAGGCAGCCTACCCGAAGCTGGAAGCGCCACCGGCACCACTCAAGCCGCCGCCAGGGCCGGAGGCCGAAGGGCCGAAATTCGGACGACCGCCTTCTGAAGCTTCTTCCTCCGCCTGCATTCCCTTCTTTTCGTTTTAGAGAGTTAGACTCTGGTAGACTCAGCAGCTTTTTCAGCTTCTTGTCTTCCTCCCTTCCTCCCTTCCCTTCAGAGAGTTCCTGTTGCAGCTGCGGTGCAGGGGGCATTGCCCGTGAAGCCAGCCCCCCGAGCCTCTGCCTCTCGGCCGGAGCGCTCGACTTCCCGGTCTTCTCGTGATGCTCGCTCCTCCTCCACCAACCGCTCGAACTCTTCTTCCAAGGCACGCCGCTTGGGAGCGGAGAGCGGAGCGGAGAGAGCGGCGAGAGGAGAGAGCCGCTTAGAGTTCCCTTCGCGGGAGCCCGGCCGGAGGCCTCGGAGCTGGAGCTGGAGCAGCCGCTGCAAGCGGCCCAGGGCACGGAGCCGCCAGCGGACAAGGCCGGCCGCCGACGGCTGCAGCAAGCAGGGCGGAGGGCCGGCGGAGGGCCCTCTACCGCCGGGAGAGAGGGGTGGGAAGCGGGGCGGCGAAGAGGCGGCGGTTCCGCGCAGTGGCAGGTGAAGCGTTCGACTCGCTCCAGCTCTCGACGCAAAAAGGAGGCCAAGGGCCAAGGAGCCTGCGACGAGCCCCGGCCCGGGCCTCGTCTCAGGTTCGGGACTTGGGACTTGCGGCAGGTTCCAGAGGTTCCAGAGATGGAGGCCTCGGGGACGGCAGAGGCGACTCTCGGCATGGGCCCATGGGATGAGATGCGGAGGGCGGAGGGCGCCCGCTGCTGTCAGGGGTGCGTTCCCGTTCCTCTGCCCCCAGCTTTCGAGTTCCCTCGTCTTGCTCTGACGTTTCGTGGCAGGGAGAAATGAGAAAGCGCTCAGTGTCGACTCGGCGCCGCCGCAGAGAGAAGGTGCCGGGTTTCAGACGCGTGAGCGGTCATGCCATAGCCTCGCAAGCTTGGCCCAGCGCAGGCACTCTCCAGGGAGGCATCGGCAGTCTCGGCAGCGTCGATGGCCTCAGACACGCGGACAGAGGCTCACGCACTGGTGGCTTCCTCTCCCAAGCAGGGCAAGCAAGTGTCGGCATGCCAGGTTGAGGAGCCTTCACGTGAGGCTTGTGAGACGCNGTCGATGGCCTCAGACACGCGGACAGAGGCTCACGCACTGGTGGCTTCCTCTCCCAAGCAGGGCAAGCAAGTGTCGGCATGCCAGGTTGAGGAGCCTTCACGTGAGGCTTGTGAGACGCACTTGTGTAGCGCCCAGCATCTTTCGCTCTTGCAGGCCTCAGTGGCGTCTGTCTCTACGGAGGTTTGGCGGGTTCATCACATCCCGGTCAGTCTTGCTTGGCTGGTGTGCTAAATCG
>BGNK01001978.1:98218-116766 GCA_003297005.1 Symbiodinium sp. clade A Y106
GGCAGCCACGTGGAGATGGAGTTGAGTCGACTGCGTTTGTAATGCCACCGGATCTTGGAGTGAAAGGCCGAGTGAGGCCTCCTCCTGGACTGGAGCGTGTTGAGGAAGAAGTTGAAGGGGATGTTGAACTTGAAGACATGGTGCCTGGTCAGAGTGAAAGTGTCACTGAGCAGGATCTACTGCTTCAAGATGGCAATGATAGAGCCCCTGCTGAAATGGATCATGAAGCACCTGAAGCGACTGGAGAATTGCCAAGAAAGAGTGCAAGGATTGATCCAGATGCACCTGCTACTGAGCCGTCAACGAAGCAAATGAGAATCTCTGCTGTGCATCATATGATTGCCGGAGTGATTCCTGCGTGTAAGTGGATTGCATCGATTGTTGGAGTTGATGAAGTTGTTGGCAAGGACGGAACGAAGATTGATGTAGAAGTGAATGCCGAGGAAGGCGAACTCGATCAAGAAATGCGACTCTCAGAACCACTGCTCTGGGAGAGTGAGTTTCCGCCTGAGGCAGAAAGAANCAAGGACGGAACGAAGATTGATGTAGAAGTGAATGCCGAGGAAGGCGAACTCGATCAAGAAATGCGACTCTCAGAACCACTGCTCTGGGAGAGTGAGTTTCCGCCTGAGGCAGAAAGAAAAGGAATGATGAAGGAAATGGATTCTATGAAGAATTTCGAGGTTTATGATGAAGTGAAGGTTGACGAATGCACTCAAGAGCAGATTGATGGTGCTCTTGACTGTCGTTGGGTTAAGGTCTNGGTTGACGAATGCACTCAAGAGCAGATTGATGGTGCTCTTGACTGTCGTTGGGTTAAGGTCTGGAAGAGTGAGGATGAACTGAGGTGTCGAGTGGTTGTGAGAGGTTGTTTCCAGAATGCTGAGAAGAGTGAAGAGGACAACCTGTTTGCATCCACGCCTTCACTGGTCACAATGCGATTGCTTCTCCGCATGGCATTGGCAAGAAACTGGGGCATCACGATGGATGATGTGAGCACTGCTTTCTTGCATGCCTTGATGAGTGAAGAAGTGTTCGTATGGCCACCAAAGGAATTTTATCCGGAAGGGAAATGCCTTTGGCGATTGAAGAAGGGTCTGTATGGTCTTCGACAAGCGCCGAAACTGTGGCAAGAACACTTTGCTGAGGTAATGACGACGAAACTGGGATGTCGGAGACGCAAGAGTGACCCCAACCTCTACTGTCATGAATCTAGTCGATTGTATGTGCCTGCATATGTTGATGATCTATTGGTTGTAGGGACTGACGAAATGAGGAAATCGTTCATGTCTCAACTGTCGGAGGAAGTGTTGCTGAAAGAGACTGGCCAACTCGTGCCAGGAAGTGAGCACACTTTCCTAGGACGACGACTGCGACACAATGGTGACTCGATTGATGTGTGCATGTCACAGAAGTACATTGATACGATTCTTGTTTTGTATGGAATGAAAGATGCCAAACCTGTGGCAACGACTGGGACGGTGACCATCAACAAGAGTGTCCCAGACACGCCACTGAGTCCTGAAGAACACAAGGTGTACAGGACTGCTGTTGGCGAATTGTTGTGGTTAGCACTGGTTCGAGGTGATATCGCATATGCGACGAAGGAACTGAGTCGGGATGTGACTGCTCCGACAATGCAGAGTGTCGCTAAATGCAAACACCTCCTGCGATATTTGATTGGCACGAGAATGTGTGTGCTAAGACTGCGACCGTCGTATCAACTGGCCAATGGCAATTGCGCGGTGGACATCAATGTCTATGTGGATTCTGACTGGGCTGGATGCTCTAAAAAGCGGAAGAGCACTAGCGGTTCCACTGTGAATGTCCTTGGTTGCAATGTGGTCAGCACTGCCAGAACGCAAGGAACACTGGCTCTGTCCTCTGGTGAAGCGGAGCTGTATGCGATTGGTCAAGGAGTGTCTGAAGCACTGTGTGTCCGATCAATGTTGCTGGAATCAAAGCTGGCGAAAAAGGTGAGTGTGATTGCGCACACAGATAGCGCTGCGGGTAAATCAATGGCGACCCGCTTTGGCACTGGAAAGAAGACAAAACATGTGGAACTGCGGTTCCTATATGTCCAGAATCTGGTGCAAATGGGCCTGCTGAGGATGGCCAAGATTGAAGGCACGCGGAATCCCGCGGATCTAATGACCAAGTANTGGTGCAAATGGGCCTGCTGAGGATGGCCAAGATTGAAGGCACGCGGAATCCCGCGGATCTAATGACCAAGTATGTTGCGACTGATGTGTTGCAGCGACTGAAGGCGCATATTGGTGTTGTGTCTAACTGGTTCAAGGGTCTCACCACTGATGCCCATGACACTGATGATCATGTTGCTCCTGTGGTGAATGCTCAATGGCCTCCTCCTCCCCAACCACCGCCCGCACACTGCTTCTCTGGACGCCGTTGGACTGAAGTCCACGCCGAGGGACTGTGTAGGTGAGCCGTGGTGAATGCATTGCATGTTCTGACTGCACATGTCACACTGCTGTTCTGTCTAGTGTAAAGGGAACGCGGCAGCTTCTTGTCATGACTGCATGTGCAATGTTCACTTGTCTTGTCATGGCGGCGTGTGCAATGTTTCAATGTTGCCCGAAAACCCCAAAACCAAAGAAAGAGAGAGTTGAGAGAATGAGAGAATGTGTTCTCCGAATGTTTTCTGTCCTGAAGGGACTGTGCCGAAATTTCCGATTTGCCGAAATGTGGCCGATTGTTTTCCGAGCGACTGCAGGTGAGTTGCATGTACAGAGTGCAATGCAAGGGACTGCTTTAAGCCTTGTGTTGCGACTGAGGTCAATGTGTTTCCCCTTGAAATGTTTTCTGCTGAGTGTTCCTTAGTGACATCGACTGCCCGTAGTGTAGACTGCTTCTTTCGCCCGCTCGACTGTAGTTGCAATGGCCCCTAAGCCTTCCGCTCCGACTGCAGCCCCGAAGAGTGGAGCTTTCGAGAGAGTGAGATTGGAGCCACTGCCGNTCCGCTCCGACTGCAGCCCCGAAGAGTGGAGCTTTCGAGAGAGTGAGATTGGAGCCACTGCCGGAGCACATGTATGAGGAGATCACTGCCGAGCAACTGGTGATTGATGTTGCTGCACTCAGTGACCTCACTGAGGATGAGGTCCGGCAGACTGGAGTGCAGAACAACCTGGTTGCACTGCACCTCTGGGAATGTCCCGGAGCATCGCCAGGATTTGCTTCGACTGGCGCAGGGACTGACCGTGATCCGTCCGACTGCGGACCCACCAATGGCGACTGCACCTCCGACTGGACCTGCAGCGATTGNCCGGAGCATCGCCAGGATTTGCTTCGACTGGCGCAGGGACTGACCGTGATCCGTCCGACTGCGGACCCACCAATGGCGACTGCACCTCCGACTGGACCTGCAGCGATTGATGCCGCTCTTGGCATCACTGAGGGCAATGGCAGCACACAGAATACAGCTGAGAATGGCAATGCACACCAACTGAATGGCAGTTTCAATGCTCTGAGTGCATTGAGAAAGACTGTCCAATGGGCAAACCAAGGTGTCTTCGAGGAGAGTGAGAATGACACCCCGATTGCCTTCGTGGTGTTTCGCCGCACCAAAGCCACTGCAATGAGACGATGGGTGGCCGGCGGACCCGGAGGGAATGCTCGAGTGAAACTGGCGAATTACTTTAACCGCCAGTTCACTGACCATATCAGCACCTTCGAGTGGGATGACAATGGACTGGACAATTGGAGGTGGCGAATGGAGTCACTGTCCCACGCCACTGCTGGGATTGTCCGTGTTCCAATGACGGACCCAATGTGTCTTCGCACTCCTCGCATGCTGCTGACGCTGAATGAGATCATGGAGTGGGGAATGCACGCCACCAATGCTGGCGAATCCCTACTTGAATGGCGTTTGATGGGACACACAATGGTCCCACTGTGCCAAAGCATTGGTGCAGGACTGGAGCACGATTGCTCAACCTGGGATGAGATCTATGAGGATGGCGGCAATGATGCGCCAAATGCCTGGAATGCATCCAAGGCAAAGTCGAATGACCAAGCCGTTGGAACTGCTCTCGCCCAGACTGCGAATGCTCTTGAACCCGGCTCCGAGATTGTCCTGCGCAAGAATGCGAAGGGCACTGTGAAGTGAATGCACTGAGCAGCCNGACTGCGAATGCTCTTGAACCCGGCTCCGAGATTGTCCTGCGCAAGAATGCGAAGGGCACTGTGAAGTGAATGCACTGAGCAGCCGATCTAATTTAGGAGTGCCATGTGATTGCGATTGCTTTGCAATGTGAAGTTCTTTCTGAAATGTTGAATGGATTTCTTCAGTGGTTAGCTGAGAATGAAGTTCTCGGATTCAGTCGAATGTAGCATCGGCCGACTGTCTGCAATGATCACCTGTACAGTGCAACCGGCCTCCGAATGCCGTTTTCTCACGACTCGAATGTCATCCAAGAGTCGAGCCAACAGTCCGGAATGAGGCCAATGATCCTTTCGCAGCTTTGATTGTTGACTGTTGTAATTGTTTCTTTTTGATCGCTTCGCGAATGCCACCACCTATGCTTGTTTGATTGATTGAATGATCTTCGACTGAAGTCAAGATCAAGGGACTGTGTTAAATGACACGAGCCCAATGATGCACCCTAATGTCATGATGCATTTGAGAATGCTACAATGCCGAATGGCATTGGCTCNCTTCGACTGAAGTCAAGATCAAGGGACTGTGTTAAATGACACGAGCCCAATGATGCACCCTAATGTCATGATGCATTTGAGAATGCTACAATGCCGAATGGCATTGGCTCAAGACTGGATCAAGGCTTGACGGATGTCACAAAGGCGAATGTCTGCTTGAGTGTGACTGGGGAAAGTGATTGATCTTGGTGTCCCGGTAATCCTAGATTGTACTGTTGAATTTTTCACTCGCTCTCTCCTTCTCCTGATTTTTTGAGTGCGCAGTCGCAGTCGCAGTCTCTCTCGGGAGGACCCTCTGGAGAAGGCGGACTTGCGCTCGCATTTACAGTCGGAGCAGCTGGACAAGCGGCCCAAGTACACGTCGCAGCATTTGGACACGCCCGTGGTGGTCGTGAGTTCGGAAGTGAACCCCTGGTCCAAGACCGGGGGCTTGGCCATGGTGGCGGGCAGTTACGGCTACGAGTTCGCCATGCGGGGCCATCGGACCATGGTCGTGTCGCCACGCTACGGCGACTACAAGGACGCCGTCTACGTCGGCTACGCCAAGATCTGGCTCGACGGCCGCGAGCACGAGGCGGGCGCTCAGCGGTGCGCCAGAGCCGAGAGAAAAACTAACCCGGCTTCACCTCAAGTAACCTCACCTCTCTTTGCCTCTCTCTCGCCGTCTCAAGCCCTATAAGCCTTGCAAGCCCTGCAGCAGGTCCGGTACTTCCATCTCTACCAGGACCTGGGAGAGGGAAAAGGGACGGACTACATCTTCGTGGAGCACGAGAGCTACCATCGAGGAGGTCTCTACTGCGACCGGGACGGGAAGGAGTACGTGGACAACTTGTTCCGCTATGCCTTGCTCACCGTCGCTGCCATGGAAGCACCCTTAGTGCTCAATCTCAGGGGCTCAACCTATGGTCAGGATGTGCTTTTCATTGCAAACGACTGGCAGACGGGATTGCTGCCCGTCTACCACCTCTACAAGTATCGCCGGAACCGCACCTATCTCAACTCCCGCTGCGTCTTCGTCATTCACAACATCGGCTACCAGGCACGCCTCTGTGCTTTTCTAAATTCTAAATTCCCTTCTGAGACTGAGCTCTGGTTGTACAGATGCTCATAAGAGGCCGTCTGTTGTCGTTTGCTGAGGGCAAGTACCGGCTCAGCAAATTCCCGCTCGACAGCTATTTGGGGCTTCCACCGGAGGCCATCGACCTGTTGCAGGGCGAGGAGCAGGGGAAAGATGGGAAAGGCGGGTTAGGTTGAGCGGGGGTTTCCTGACGCGGCAGGATCTGAATTTGGGTGTGGACTGCATGAACCTCATGTCCGCCGCCATCTTGGCATCCGACCGAGTGCTGACGGTGAGTCCGAACTACGCCGTCGAAGTCCAGAGCCCGGAGGGCGGGCAGGGCTTGCACGAGATTCTCACGGAGAAAGGGCGGCAGCTCCGCATGGCCGGGATTTTGAATGGGATTGCAGACGAGTGGGATCCCAGGACGGACCCACACATTCCAAGAAACTATGGCCTGTCGGACTTCTTGGAGGGCAAGGCCCATTGCAAGAGCGATTTGCAGCGTTCTCTGGGTCTCCACGAAGACCCCGGAGCTGCTTTGCTGGGCTTCTGTGGTCGCCTGTGCTTTCAGAAGGGGGTGCATCTGCTCACCCAAGTCATCCCCTGGCTCCTCACCTACGAGAACAGTGGCGTCCTGGGCCGGGTCCAGGCCGCCGCCGGGGGTATGATTTTCATGCTGTGTCTCTCTCTCGGTGCTCTCTCTCGCTGCTCTCTGCTCTCCCTCTCCGCAAAGAGGTGATCCTGATGGGCAAGGGCGACGACCTCTACGCCTCGCAGCTTTCCAACGCCGAGAACACCAACCGAGGCCGCGTCTGCGGCTACGTGGGCTTTGACCCCAAAGTCGAGCATCGCATGATGGCGGGCTGCGACTTCCTGCTGATGCCGAGCCAGTACGAGCCCTGTGGCCTTCCACAGATGTCACCAGGATGCAAGCGAAGCCGCAGCGCTAGCCGCTAGCCGCAGCGGACGGGGGGGGTCGCTGCGCGCACCCTGAGGTATGCACAGGCCTATGGCACCGTGCCTGTGGTCCACGAGACAGGAGGCCTGGCGGCCTATGGGCCTGGGCGGCCTGCGCCGCGCGGTTTTTGGAGTAAGGAGAGTAAGGAGGGACATTGCAAGACTGCAGGAACAGCTTCACTCTCGAAGCAGTGCGCGTCGCGACTGTGAGACTGAGTCAGAGTATCAGCACGAGTCAGCTTCAGAGAGACTAGGACCAGGACTGGGAGAAGGAGAGAGCTTTGAGCTTTGGAGGGAGTCCCTTCGCCGGCTTGGCGAACGGCGAAGCCCAATGCCCAAAGCGATGGAAGAGGCTAATAAGAGGTTCTAAGAGTGTTTTTTCCATGACTGCTGCTTGGCGTAAATTTGGCGCTTGGCTTAGTGCCGTTTCTCCAAAGGGCGCTAAGAGCAGCGAAGAGCCGTGCCGTTTCCTCACCGCATCCGCTCGTTTCGTCGGGAGGCTTGAAGGATTCGGTGCTGGGCCTCTGGGACGAGGAGAGGGATCGGAGCACCGCCACCGGGCTCCTTGGAACAAGCGCCACGCCCAACTCCGCAAGACCTGCGCGCTCCGCTTGGCGCTGAGGTTCCTCTTCTCGGGCTTCGAGGAGAACAACTTCAAGGAGCGCCTCTACCAGGCGACGAGCCGGCTCGAGCCGCCGCGAGCCGCGGATGCGGGGATCCCTCGCTTTAAAAGCGCCACTCTCTTTTGCTGCTTCGTTAGCTTCTTCGGCTTCTCTCTCTCCGGAGGCTCTGGAAGTGTACCACAAGAAGCAGGACCTGTTCAGGCAGATCCAGCAGAACGGCCCGAGCCCGAGCCGAGCCTACACCGCGTCGCCTCTTCACGCTTAGCCTTGAGACTCTCTCATTTGCCCTAAGAGCCAATCTGTTAGACTAGACTTCTGGGGGAGGAGACTCGAGAGAGAAGCAAACCCCGGCTTGCCGGCTTGGCGTTCCCGCATGGCCGAGGCCTGCAGAAGAACTACTACTGGCCGCAGGCACGACCCGCAAAGCCGCAAAGGGGGCGAAGACGAGAGAGGAGAAGGAGAGCTCAGAGGAGAGTTCAGCCTTCGTTTCGTTTTTTACCGCTTGAGGCCATCGACGAGTATGAGCGGCACCTGGACTGGACACTGGAGGGGCCGCTGGCCTTCGGATGAAAGTGAGTTCGGCCCCCGCCGGAGTTTCTTCCGATGCCTGTCGATTCGCTCACCTTAGGGCGGCCGTTAGGGCATGGGCCGCATGGGCCTAGATTTGAGATTGCCTGCTCCGGCAACCATTAAGGCTCATGGAAAAAGCTCCGGGCTGTGATTTTGCTGCTGAATTGGCTGTGATTTCGCTGTGATTTGGCTGCGGAAGCGGGTTCCCGAATCACAGCAAAAGCACAGAAAAAGCACTGCCCAAATCACAGTCAAATCACAGACAAATCACAGCCGAATCACAGCCGAGTCACCGACAAATCACAGCCAAATCACAGAGAGAATCACAGATGGTAAGCGAATCACAGCCAAAATCACAGCCGAAATCACAGCCAATTTACAGCCAANAATCACAGATGGTAAGCGAATCACAGCCAAAATCACAGCCGAAATCACAGCCAATTTACAGCCAAATCACAAAATAAATATTTTGCGAATCCTAACGGTTGCCGAGCATTGGCAGTCTCGAGCCTAGATCTTTCGGTGTCTTTTCCACTTTAGCCTGCTCAGGGCGGCCCTGCTCAGGGCGGCCCCTTCAGTCTTTAGGAGGGGCCCAGGCGCCCTGTAGTAGGCGCCCTTTTGCCCTGGCGTAAGCGGAGGTCGCATCAACGCGTCAGGGAGTCAGCGCAAGGCCGCTGCTGTCTTCTGCCCGTGGGCACCAAAGGCACAACCGCACAGCCGCGCCGCTGGGCGAGCATCGTAAGCTGCAAAGCTGGGGCCACAAAACCACAGCCACTGTAGCCGTTGTATAGCCCAGGCTTTCCTGTTCGCATACAGCCTAAAACAGCCCAGCGCAGCTCTCCAAAGTGAATGCTCCAAGCCCTGGAACGTTTCATTTTTCCAGTTTCAAACTCGTACTTCTGACCATTGAGGTCGAAGTATCGCACCTCTTCTACTCTTCTCTTTGATTGTGAGATGTGTGAGTTGCTCTCATCACATCAGGAAGCTCCTCGCTGCCTTGCAGGCCACACTGGCACAGCAAGGGCATGGAGTCAGAAACAGCTTCGACAAAGTCACTTTTCGAAATCACATATTTTCTTTTAAGCTTTGCAGGCAGCGTTCTGAATCTGAGGCGCAGCCATGCAGGACATTGCAGGAGAATGCAGGATACACGGATACACTCATCACAGCAACTGACGTGCGCCTTTCTCGATTCGGGAGAAAGCCGCTGCCTCGTTTCCCTCGCTAGGCCTAGGGCCCCCGAAGTGGACGGTCCAAGCCAGACCTGCAAGCGCAGCCGCTGCGCATCTCACGCGCTTCAGTGAGTGAAGGCTCCAAAAGGGCGTGAAGCCGTGCGAGGACTTCGCTGCTGTTGTGCATAGACATGATGCCCCAGCGAAGCAATCAGAGAGGCACAGCGCAGATGCGTGTCCTTTCCGGATGACGGGCTCTAGCATTTGACCCTTAGCTGCCCTCAGCTTCGCTTGTCAGCCTTAGCCTTCGCTCCTCGCTGTCGGAACAGGATGTCTGGATGTGGCGGCGTGCCTGCGGCTCTGCCTGCGGCTTTGCTTCATCGTGATGTTGGGGTTTCCAACAGCGCTTGAACACTTTTCACTGCAGATTTCAGAGTCCGCTCTCTTTCCATATCCCCACTGAAAGAAAGCATGCCTCAGGGTGAACTGTTTGTGAAGCAAAGGCGACCGATCCGACCGATCCCGCGGGCATATATGAAAGCTCGATCAGCCCCAGTGCCCCCAGAATGCCCACACCTTCCGCACCAAACCCCGCCAGTCCCCACAACCCTGCACAGGCCACCTGTACGAAAGTTATGACGGAGTCGTATTTTCCTGTTGAGTTTTCGATTCTATTCGGTGAGGTTGCAGGAGTCTTCACGACTATGCAAACGTCATCTTCGTTCCCAGGCCCAGCGAGCCGAGACCGGGTGCACCTGGACTCTGGACCTATCCCTGGTGCAGAAGTGATGCGGGTGCCCGACACTTGGCAGCCCAGTACAGTGTTCCAGTTCGTGGGCGCTTGTGTGCCACCGCTGCATTTTAGGAGCCTCGAGTTCTGAGTGCTTAGGGCTTAGGAGCTTCTGTGTTTCACGGTCTCCCTGACACGAGGGAGGCGAAATCTCTGCGGCAGCGCTGTTGCGCGACAAAACCCATTATTTGCTTGACATGCTGACCTGCGCACCGGTCCTTTGTTAGTTATGCCCAGGGTGTCGATTCGGTTGGAGACGGGATGCTTGGGCCTAAGTGCAGCCTCTGTAGTTACGAGGAATGCTGATTTTGGGTGGGATACTAAAGCAAATCCTGAAGGTTGATGCCCGGAGCTTGTTCGGAAGCCACCGCGAAATTTCCATCTGAGCCGTGGCGGCTTAGCAACAACCAACAACAACAACCACAACGAAAACGACAAGAATTTCATTCACACGCAGCGGGGAGAGGCGATTCTGGTGTGAAACTGAATACCTCGCTTGTGCGAGCGTCCGACTATTGCTACTGCGCCGGTTCAGGGCGCCGTCGATTTGAGCCCACGGCTGACCGTGCCTCAACACTGCGCCTGCTCACGTCCCGCCTCTCAAGGCTGCAGACTATGGGCTACAAAGAGACAGACTCAACTTTTAAGGCGCTTCAGCAGATGCTTCNGTGCCTCAACACTGCGCCTGCTCACGTCCCGCCTCTCAAGGCTGCAGACTATGGGCTACAAAGAGACAGACTCAACTTTTAAGGCGCTTCAGCAGATGCTTCCCAATGTCAACTTGTGTACAAGCGGCTTGACAAGGAAGTGAAGCATGCCCATTGTATCTGAGAAGCTGACAAAGTGGCAATTTTGGCCTCAGCATTTTTAGGCGTGGCATGAGAACTGGCCCATTTTCAACAGAGTCGTTTTTAGACGAGCTTTTGAGATATATCTCTGATTTGATTCAAGGCCGCTCTGCCGGGTCCGTGCGGACTACAAGTTCTACATTGAACAAGAGACGATGAGGCAGTGACACTCGCAAAAGCGGAATTCCAGGAGCTGCCATGAGCTCCCCTACATTCACCACATCACCAGGCAGCGGAGTAGCTCCTGCTACCGATGAGTTGGTGAAATCAATGTATCTAGTTCCTGGATGTGCTACCGTCGATATCTTTGCCTTTGGCAGCGAGGTCTTAGGGGGAGTAACTCCACTCTCTTGCTTAGATATCTCTTCCTTGGCTGCACCACCAATACTCCCACCACGGCTTTTTGGAGGAGGGCGAAGGACAGTATTCACCGGTGTCGGCGGGGGAGGCCCTTTGGTGCGCCAACTTTGGCCGGTGCCCGCGGAGCGGCGCTTTCCTCTTCAGAGTTCTCGATCTCATCGCTAGATGTGATAGTGCGTGCCCTTCCCCCTCGTCTTCCTGCCGGTGGNCCGCGGAGCGGCGCTTTCCTCTTCAGAGTTCTCGATCTCATCGCTAGATGTGATAGTGCGTGCCCTTCCCCCTCGTCTTCCTGCCGGTGGTGGTGTTCTGGAGGAGTCCCGAGACCGTGTAGCCCAGTCAGACATGGCACACAGTTGTGTGAGGCGAGGGGAGGGACACGCTCGTTAAGCTCAATCCAAAATCCTGAGATGGTGAGCAGGTTGAGCATGATACAGGCAGAATTAATCGCTGAATGTCACTGCACCCCATCTGAGTGATCCCCTGACTCAACACTACTATGCTGAGGGACCAGCTGCAAAGAGCCATTAACCTGAGTAAGGAGATTGAAACGCAGGCGGAGTTATCTGGAAGGGGAGAGAATAACTTCGCTATCGTATTTCTGGTGATCTCTAAGACTCTCATAGTGGAGAATCGATGCGGGAGGAATGCGATCGGATGTGAGGACCACTCCGTTCCTGCTGCGGTAGAACTGGACCCCCTGCCTCATGGNTGATCTCTAAGACTCTCATAGTGGAGAATCGATGCGGGAGGAATGCGATCGGATGTGAGGACCACTCCGTTCCTGCTGCGGTAGAACTGGACCCCCTGCCTCATGGCATGTCTAGCGTCTAGCGTCGACTGCTATCACCATGGTGGCATTCTCGCGGAAACCTGACATCACGTCTTGTCCCCAGTCTTCTTCGGAGATGAGGTGGACGTGGCGGCGGCCCTCAGAGCCCTTCCTACCTTTTCCGCTGCGACAATGCTCCTGAGCGAGCAAAGCTTGAGGCATAATACCCTGATCACGGATGGCATCATAAACACTTCGTCCCACGTAATAGAACTTCGGGGAGTGACTCCTCCGTGTATCGCTCAAGTAGGTCCTCATCAAAGACGTCCGTGCGGGAGTGCCCCTGAACCGCTCGCATATAGTATATCTAAGCATTCAGATCCCGCTTCGAGCCCAAGACACCGGCAACACATCGTACATCTTAGCATTCGGACCCCGCTTCGAGGCCAAGACACCGGCAACAAATCGTGCATCTTAGCATTCACACCCCGCTTCGAGCCCAAGACACCGGCAACAAATCGTACATCTTGGCATTCGCACCCCGCTTCGAGCCAAAGACACCGGCAACAAATCGTACATCTTAGCAGCTNTCACACCCCGCTTCGAGCCCAAGACACCGGCAACAAATCGTACATCTTGGCATTCGCACCCCGCTTCGAGCCAAAGACACCGGCAACAAATCGTACATCTTAGCAGCTTTGAGCCTCAAACACCGGCAAAAAATCGTAAATCATAGCATTCGCACCCCGTTCGAGCCTGAGGGCAACAACTTGTACATCTTAGCATTCAGACCCCGCTTCGAGCCCGAGACTTTGGCAACAAATCGTACATCTTAGCATTCGGACCCCGCTTCGAGCCCAAGACACCGGCAACAACTTGTACATCTTAGCATTCGCACCCCGCTTCGAGCCCAAGAGACCGGCAATAGAATAGTACATCTTAGCATTCGGAACCCGCTCCGAGACACCATTCGCCCCGTTCGAGCCCAACGGCAACAACTTGTACATCTTAGCATTCGGAACCCGCTTCGAGCCCAAGACAGCGGCAACCAATCGTACATCGTAGCAGCTTCGAGCCCAATGCAACGGCAACAAATTGTACATCTTAGCATTCGGACCCCGCTTCGAGCCCAAGACACCGGCAACAACTTGTACATCTTAGCATTCGGACCCCGCTTCGAGCCCAAGACACCGGCAACAAGTCGTACGTTTGAACATTCAGGCACCGCTTTAAACCGAGGACACCGGCAACAACTTGTACATCTTCGCATTCGGACCCCAGTTCGAGCCCGAGACTTTGGCAACAAATCGTACATCTTGGCATTCGCACCCCGCTTCGAGCCCAAGACACCGGCAACAAATCGTTTATCTTAGCATTCGGACCCCGCTTCGAGCCCAAGACACAGGCAACAAATCGTACATCTTAGCATTCGGACCCCGCTTCGAGCCCATGACATTGGCAAAAACTTGTGCATCTTAGCAATCGGGCCCCGCTTCGAGCGCAAAAACACCGGCAACAAATCGTACATCTTAGCATTCGGACCCCGCTTCGCGCCCAAGACACTGGCAATAAATCGTACATCTTAGCATTCGGACCCCACTTCGAGCCCAAGACACCGGCAACAACTTGTGCATCTTAGCATTCGGACCCCGCTTCGAGCCCAAGAGACCGGCAACAAATCGTACATCTTAGCATTCGGNCTCTTCGAGCCCAAGACACCGGCAACAAATCGTACATCTTAGCATTCAGACCCCGCTTCGAGCCCAAGACACCGGCAACAAATCGTACATCTTAGCATTCGGACCCCGCTTCGAGCCCAGACACTGGCAAAAACTTGTCCATCTTAGCATTCAGACCCCGCTTCGAGCCCAAGACACCGGCAACAAATCGAACATCTTAGCATTCGGACCCCGCTTGGAGCCCAAGACACCGGCAACAAATCGCACATCTTAGCATTCGGAACCCGCTTCGAGCCCAAGACAGCGGCAACAAATCGTACATCTTGCCTGGTTGTTTGTGTTGTGTTCTTTTCCTTTGGCTCTTTTCATGCTTTCATTTCATTACATTATAAAAGACATTCGGACCCCGCTTCGAGCCCGAGACACCGGCAACAAATCGTACATCTTAGCATTCAGACCCCGCTCCGAACCCAAGACACCGGCAAAACATCTTACATCTTAGCGTTCGGCACTTTGAGCCCAAGACACCGCCAACAAATCGTCCATCTTAGCATTCACACGAGCTTCGAGCCCACGACACCGGCAACAACTTGTGCATCTTAGNCTACATCTTAGCATTCAGACCCCGCTTCGAGCCCAATACACCGGCAACAAGTTGAGCCCAAGACACCAGCAACAAATCGTACATCTTAGCATTCGGACCCCGCTTCGAGCCCAAGACAGCGGCAACCACTTGTGCATCTTAGCATTCGGACCCGGTTTCGAGCCCAAGACATTGCAACAAAACGTACATCTTAACATTCACACGCGCTTCGAGTCCACGACACCGGCAACAACTTGTGCATCTTAGCATCTGGACCCCGCTTCGAGCCCAAGACACCGGCAACAAATCCTACATCTTGGCATTCAGACCCCGCTTCGAGCCCAAGACACCGGCAACAAGTCGAGCCCAAGACACCAGCAACAAGTCGTACATCTTAGCATTCGGACCCCGCTTCGAGCTCAAGACACCGGCCACAAANCCCCGCTTCGAGCCCAAGACACCGGCAACAAGTCGAGCCCAAGACACCAGCAACAAGTCGTACATCTTAGCATTCGGACCCCGCTTCGAGCTCAAGACACCGGCCACAAATCGTACATCGTAGCATGCGGACCCCACTTCGAAAAGACACCGGCAACAAATCGTCCATCTTAGCATTCGAACCTCGCTTCGAGCCAAAGACACCAGCAACAAATCGTACATCTTAGCATTCGGACCCCACTTCGAGCCCAAGACACCGGCAANGAACCTCGCTTCGAGCCAAAGACACCAGCAACAAATCGTACATCTTAGCATTCGGACCCCACTTCGAGCCCAAGACACCGGCAACAAGCCGTACATCTTAGCATTCGGACCCCGCTTCGAGCCCAAGACACCGGCAACAACTCGTACATCTTAGCATGCGGACCCCGCTTCGAGCCCAAGACACCGGCAGCAAATTGTACATCTTAGCATCCGGACCCCGCTTCGGGCCCGAGACACCGGCAACAAACCCCGCTTCGAGCCCAAGACACCGGCTACAAATCGTACATCTTAGCATTCGGACCCCGCTTCGAGCCCAAGACACCGGCAAGAATCATACATCTTAGCATTCGGACCCCGCTTCGAGCCCAAGACACCGGCAACAACTTGTACATCTTAGCATTCGCACCCCGCTTCGAGCCCAAGACACTGGCAACAAATCGTACATCTTAGCATTCAAACCCCGCTTCGAGCCCAAGACACCGGCAGCAAATCGTGCATCTTAGCACCCGCCCAGGACACCGGCAACAAATCGCACATCTTAGCATTCGGGCCTCGCTTCGAGCCCAAGACACCAGCAACAACTTGTGCATCTTAGCATTCGGACCCTGTTTCGAGCCCAAAACATTGGCAACATCTTGTGCATCTTTTCGAGCCCAAGACACCAGCAACAACTTGTGCATCTTAGCATCCGGACCCCGCCTCGAGCCCAAGACACCGGCAACAAATCGTACATCTTAGCATTCGGACCCCGCTTCTACATCCTAGCATTCGGACCCCGCTTCGAGCCCAAGACACCGGCAACAAATCGTACATCTTAGCATTCGGACCCCGCTTCGAGCCCAAGACACGGCAACAAATCGTATATCTTAGCATTCAGACCCCGCTTCGAGCCCNCCCGCTTCGAGCCCAAGACACCGGCAACAAATCGTACATCTTAGCATTCGGACCCCGCTTCGAGCCCAAGACACGGCAACAAATCGTATATCTTAGCATTCAGACCCCGCTTCGAGCCCGAGACACAGGCAACAAATCGTACATCTTAGCATTCGGACCCCGCTTCGAGGCCAAGACACCGGTAACAAATCGTACATCTTAGCATTCGGGCCTCGCTTCGAGCCCAAGACACCGGCAACAACTTGTGCNAGACACCGGTAACAAATCGTACATCTTAGCATTCGGGCCTCGCTTCGAGCCCAAGACACCGGCAACAACTTGTGCATCTTAGCATTCGGACCCTGCTTCGTGCCCAAGACACCGGCAATGACTTGTTTATCTTAGCATTCGGACCCCGCTTCGAGCCCAAGACATTGCAACAAATGCATTCGGACCCCGCTTCGAGCCCAAGACACCGGCAACAAACCGTACATCTTAGCACTCGGACCCCGCTTCGAGCCCAAGATACCGGCAGCAACTTGTACATCGTAGCATCCGGACCCAGCTTCGAGCCCAAGACACCGGCAACTAATCGTATATCTTAGCATTCGGACCCCGCTTCGAGCCCAATACACCGGCAACAAATCGTACATCTTAGCATTCAGACCCTGCTTCGTGGCCAAGACACCGGCAACAAATCGTACATCTTAGCATTCGGACCCCGCTTCAAGTCCAAGACAGCGGCAACAGATCGTGCATCTTAGCATTCGGACACCAGTGCGAGGCCAAGGAACCGGCAACAAATCATACATCGAAGCATTCGGACACCGCTTCGAGCCCAAGACATCNGTGCGAGGCCAAGGAACCGGCAACAAATCATACATCGAAGCATTCGGACACCGCTTCGAGCCCAAGACATCGCCAAGAAATCCTACACCGAAGCATTCGGACCCAGCTTCGAGCCCAAGACACCGGCAACAAATCGTACATCTTAGCATTCGGACCCCACTTCGAGCCCAAGACACCGGCAACAAATCGTACATCTTGGCATTCGGACCCTGCTTCGAGCCCAAGACACCGGCAACAAATCGAACATCTTAGCATTCGGACCCCGCTGCGAGCCCAAGACACCGGCAACAACTTGTGCATCTTAGCATTCGGACCCCGCTTCTAGCCCAAGACACCAGCAACAACTTGTGCATCTTAGCATTCGGACCCTTTTCGAGCCCAAGACAGCGGCAACAACTTGTGCATCTTAGCATTCGGGCCCGGCTTCGAGCACAGGACAGTGCACTAAAACGTACATCTTTGCATTCGGACCCCGCTTCGAGCCCAAGACACCGGCAACAACTTGTGCATCTTAGCATTCGGACCCACTTCTACATCCTAGCATTCGGACCCCGCTTCGAGCCCAAGACACCGGCAACAAATCGTTCATCTTAGCATTCAGACCCCGCTTCGAGCCCAAGACACCGGCAACAAATCGTACATCTTAGCATTCGGACCCCTCTTCGAGCCCAAGACACCGGCATCAAAACGTGCATCTTAGCATTGACTCCACATCGAGCCCAAGACACCGGCAACAAGTCGTACATCTTAGCATTCGGACCCCACTTCGATCCCAAGACACAGGCAACAAAAGCATGTAGAATCGTTTCGGACCCCACTTCGATCCCAAGACACAGGCAACAAATCGTACATCTTAGCACCCGGACCCCGCTTCGAGCCCAAGACACCGGCAAATAATCGTATATCTTAGCATTCGGACCCTGTTTCGAGCCCAAGACACCGGCAACAAAATCGTACATCTTAGCATTCGGACCCCGCTTCGATCCCACGACACCGGCAACAACTTCTGCATCTTAGCATTCGGACCCCGCTTCGAGCCCAAGACACCGGCAACAAATCGTGCATCTTAGCATTCGAACCCCGCATCGAGCTCAAGACACCCGCAAGAAATCGTTCATCTTTGCATTCGGACCCGCTTCGTGCCCAAGACACCGCCACCAACTTATACATCTTAGCATTCGGACCCCGCTTCGAGCTCGAGATACTGGCAACAAAACGTACATCTTAGCATTCGGGGCCCGCTTCGAACCCCAAGGCACCNCCCGCTTCTACATCCTAGCATTCGGACCCCGCTTCGAGCCCAAGGCACCGGCAACAAATCGTACATCTTAGCATTCGGACCCCGCTTCGAGCCCAAGACCCAAGACACGGCAACAAATCGTATATCTTAGCATTCAAACCCCGCTTCGAGCCCAAGACACCGGCAACAAATCGTACATCTGAGCATTCGGACCCCACTTCGAGCCCCAAGACACCGGCAGCAAATCGTACATCTTAGCATTCGGACCCCGCTTCGAGCCCAAGCCAGCGGCAACAAATCGTACATCTTGGCATTCGGACCCCGCTTCGAGCCCGAGACACCGGCAACAAATCGTACATCTTAGCATTCGGACCCCGCTTCGAACCCAAGACACCGGCGAAACATCTTACATCTTAGCGTTCGGCACTTTGAGCCCAAGACACCGCCAACAAATCGTCCATCTTAGCATTCACACGAGCTTCGAGCCCACGACACCGGCAACAACTTGTGCATCTTAGNAAACATCTTACATCTTAGCGTTCGGCACTTTGAGCCCAAGACACCGCCAACAAATCGTCCATCTTAGCATTCACACGAGCTTCGAGCCCACGACACCGGCAACAACTTGTGCATCTTAGCATCCGGACCCCGCTTCGAGCACAAGGCACCGGCAACAAATCCTACATCTTAGCATTCAGACCCCGCTTCGAGCCCAATACACCGGCAACAAGTTGAGCCCAAGACACCAGCAACAAATCGTACATCTTAGCATTCGGACCCCGCTTCGAGCCCAAGACAG